>JAURVB010002009.1:0-104599 GCA_033002965.1 Piper betle
ATTGATATATGCTTATATACCTGTATAGATTATTTTGACAGGGTGGACCCTAATTGTACTTTTAGGGAGACCCTGTTTGTTTTGATTTCAGAATTTTGATCGTAACTGTATTGGTGTGTATTTTGAATTGCTTGTCATTCATGTAGTACCATGTTAGGATTTTGCATATTTATTCATTCATGATGGATCGTATCTTCATCTTAAGACGCCGAGATTGGATCCACATGAGTTAGGTTCGGGTTAGCCGACCTAACCGGGGCCTGTAACATGCCAGTTTGGTTCACGAGCGTGAACCGGATTTGGGGTGTTACATGGGTAGATGCTAGTAGGTAGTCTTACCCTCGATGTAGTTTTCCCATACATATCTTAGATTAGAACATTGCGATACTCTAGAGTATCTGCTTGACCAACCTAGCAGGCCCTTAGGGGTGATCTAGGTCTTCCCGCCGAGTTAGCATTAGGGATCAGAGCAGAAAAGAATCATGATGGTAATGTTAGAACAGGCACAAACAACAGTGAGGATCAGGACAGAACAGAAGGATGATGATAATGTCAGAACAGGCATAGGAAGTATAGAATCGAGAAAGTTTGATATTGACAGCATCATTAGCAGGACTCGCCACGTCGGCACCACTGCAGTCAATGATTAATGTGTATCCCAGCTTCCAGGAACTAGTTTAAGTAGAACCTCCTTGAGTTGAAATTTCGAGGACGAAATTTTTATAAGGAGGGAAGATTGTAAAACCCACGATTCGAGTCAAGGTTTTATATTCAGAACCGGTCGGTTCGACCATTATTTTTGAGTTGAATCAGGGTTTTATATTCAGCACCGGTTGATTCGACCGTTATTTTTGAGTCGAGTTAGTTTTAGAACACGTGTACTGAGCCGACGCTAGTGTGTGTATGAGCTATGAGGGTCATGCGTACCCAAATATATGATGACACCATCATAAACACTGCAGAACAGAATGAGTTATCAGAATATATGAGAGTGTGCCAGTTTTTTTCTATATATAGTGGATCGTAGAATTAGTTTTAGGCCGTTTACCGTGTTTCAATGCGTTACGCGTTAAAGTTTGATGATTGTTAGCACAACACGCTAGGGTTGATTATTTGATGTGATTAATGCTTAATTATGGATGAAATGATGAGTTACATGATAAGATTAAGTGTGAATGAAGAGTAAGTGATCTAATGAGAGCATGATAAGTGATTACGACGTAACTTAGAAAAATGTACTACTATTAGTATGAATAGGATGAGTTTAGAATTATTTTCACATCTATGATTATTTGGCTATAGCTAGATACTGTTTGTATTTTGAGTGTGATGTTCATTGTGTGTGATGCATCATTTAGTTAGCGGGCATTAATATTTAGTTTTGATGTGTAGGTACGGAGTAGGAGCTCGCCACCTAGGCGCGATGACACGCTTGGAGCTTCTACTAGGTTCGTTTAAGACTCGTCCTGTTTTATTCTACTCTATTGTATGTTTGTTTTAATGCTTACAGGACGAGTTAAGTGGCATTTTATCGGATCCCGCTTAACTCGAGCCATTTAGCCAAACAATTTTTCGGATTAATAACCCATCGAGAATGAGATCCCTAGAGGATGATTTCGAAAACAAGATCCACCAAAAGTTGCCTTTGGGCCTATTATATAAATCCCTTCCCCAGGCCTATATATATAATTTTATTGAGTTTTCAGTGAGACGAGAGATGGAGAAACCGATTGCACGTACCATGAGCGGATGTCGTGGCAGTCAAGGCGGGCTCTGGATTAGTGCAGCAGACTATTCCATTCCCGAGGGATCCTGACAACTCCGCGTTTGAGTTCCTCACACTTGGAGAACATGGAGGTTTACAGGTACTGTTTAGTACAGTGCATGTCCGGACTTGTGGTTCAAAGGGTACTAAAGGTGACTGCCTGAGAGTACTCGGCCTTTGTGCTCAAGGCCAGGAGAAATATGGAGGTAAAGAGAGGGCTTAGGATTTGAGACCAGAAAATGAAGTAAGAAAATGCCGAGAGTGGCATCAGCAGCAGCAGATCTGTCAATTCAGGATGCTACTGGGTCTGCAGCCCAATGGCTCCTCAGTAGGTGCCCTTGAGAGTGTTCACGAGGAGTATATGATGTTTTCTTTCATATGAGAGTTGCTCTCATAGCCAGCTTGTTATAGTTATTTTTCTTTTTGGACCAGTAACAATTGTTACTGACGTGTTTTTATACTATATGTAGGTAATGATCACGAATTGGATGTGCCAGCATGGATGGAGGATCACTGATGTCGTTTGCACACATGTCAGTCGATAGAGTGGTTAATATTTTGTTATAATGTTATTATATTAATGTGATGTGATTAAATGCTAAAATATGAGGACATGATGAGATGAAATACTAAGACATAATGACAAGAAAAGGACTTGTGAATAGATTGCGCAGCAGAAGTGTGGTGGGTTGAAACCCAAGCTTCAGAATGAGTGGATAGTAGATTAGATTCTGTGTGAATGAAATTGATGATACATGCATATGTATTTATATATATTATTGGACAGGGTGGCCCATAATTTCACTTTTAGGGGGCATTCTGTTTGTGTTATTTTAGAATTGTTATTGATTTTGATCTTAATTGTATTGGTGTGTAATTTAGGTTGCATGTCATCCATGTAGTATCATGTTAGGATTCTGTGCATTTTTCCATGCATGACGAGTCGTATCTTCATCTTAAGACCCCGAGATTAGATCTGCACGAAATGGGTTCGGGTTAGCCGACCCGATCAGGGCCTGTAACATGCCGGTTTGATGGGTGGGGAGGGGGGGAATTTGCATAGCATTTGGGCTATTGGATTTTGATCCAACGGCCATGCATAACATTTTTTATTTTTTCTATTAAAATAAAAAAAGGGAAAATTTTGTACACATGAAAACGCATGTGGATGACCCACTTAAAATTAATCAATAGTATTTTATATTTCTATTTAGATATAACCAACACATAATAATTTGCTTGATATCACTTTATATGTAAAAATCTATTAAATATAATTACTTTTGTAATATAATTAAATATAATTAATTTTTTTAAAGTTGGACGAAAGAAATGTAATAATTAAAACTCACAAAATTTTTTGTATTTGGATGTCTTGAAATTTAATAAAAAAATTTAATTTCAATCAAAATAAAATTTTAAAATTCTAAGAAACACATGAGAAAAAATGCTTCGTATTCTAAATATCAAAAGGAAAAATTTAAAATTTCCTGTCATTTCATTGCATTTTTATTTCATATAAATATTTTTTTATTTACACTAATTTTTTGCACACCAAATTGACCATTAGATTTTACCATACTTTAGACATAAAAATAATTCACTAGACATCTTCCAATGGTTTCCCAAATTTTCTCAAGGTCCTCAATGAGGAGCCAAGGGTCAATTTATCGCCAAATAATAGATGGGAGGGAATTTCAGAAGTTGACTTTTTCGTTTTTACGGGATGACCCGGAAGCTGCACAGAAAGAGAAAGGTTTTTAAGGTTGGAATGGGTATTGTGCCACAGAGAGGAGTAGCCATGGATGGAAATGGACATGCCATTGTTCCAAGCAAGGAGTGCCACAACTTTGAAAGGTTTAAGCTTCTTCTCAATTTTTCACGACGCTGGTGGCTTTAATTCTCTTTTCACAAAAAAGAGTACTATTGGTTTGTGTTTAGGGGTGCTAAATGAATGAGCGAGTCGAATTCAACTTGGGTTCGTACTCGACTCGAATAATTTGAAGTTCGTTCGAACTGCACACGTAGATTGAACCCACAACCTCTAAGTCTTGGATTTGAAAACTTACCATCTAAAAAAAATTAAAGAAATTTTAAGAAACGTATGAGAAAAAAAATGTTTCATACTTTAAATGTCATAAGAAAATTTTAAAATTTTTGTGTCATTTCGTTGCATTACTATTTCATATAGATATTTTTTTTATTTACACTAATTTTGTGCATACCAAACCAACCATTAGATTTAATCATACTTTAGACACAAAAATAAGTCACTTGGGATCTTCCGATGGTTTCCTAGATTTTCTCAAGGTCCTCAATGAGGAGCCGAGGATTAATTTATCACTGGAGAATGGATGGGAGGGCATTAATGAAGTTGATTTTTTCATTTTTACGGGATGACATGTAAGCTGCACGGAAAGAGAAAGGTTTTTAAGGTTGGAATGGGATATTGTGCCACAAATTACTCTGGATGAGTAGCCATGGATGGAAATGGACATGCCATTGTTCCAAGTGAAAAGGAGTACCACAACTTTGAAAGGTTTAAACTTTTTCTCGATTTTTCATGAGGCTGGTGGCTTTAATTCTCGTTTCTCGGAAAAAGAGTACTATTGGTTTGTGTTTCTGTAGGAGGGAGAGGTCAGAGAGAAAGGTGTATTGTCTTGTACCGCAACAATTTTAGGACAAGACAGAGGCATTATTTTAGAGGTGGGGTAAAACAAGGACAAAAGCTCAAAAGTATAAACAAATAGCACAAAGAATGGAGGTTGAGTTTTGTGCCTTATTATCCTTTAGGGGGGATGACATTGGACCAGGCTATGCGGCTCTCTTTCCTCTTTCCCCATGTGAGTGTTTTGTTTAGTTGTGATGCATTCCATGTTGATGTCGGAAGGATTTGCTTCATGTTGTTCCTTGTTGTTCAGTACTTTTTCCACGGGGAACATGTCGTCAAAAGGATAGTAGCATTTGGTGAAATGATCAACCTCCTTTCTTTTGGATTCCGTTGCCCAGTGCATGAAGTTGTTTTATAGCGGGAGAGCTATGAATGGCCTCATAGTCATTCTTCGTGATCTCTTCAATTTTTACACTCGGGCTTGGGTAGAACCAAATGTCATCTTGGTCCTCCATCACGAGGTTCAAATCTTCCCTTACATCTTTAACTGGGGTGTTGAACTCGTGCTGAGGGATGGAGATATCAATGACTTCAACTTTCTTTTTGTCGCGAGAGGTGGGTGGAGATGATAGGGGCTCCTTCCTTCTACGTTGAGCCTTCTGTTTGGTTCTGCCTGAGGGCTCACCGTGCTCTCAGACCATCCTATTGGAGATTCCCCGCGACCACTAGAAGAGACCAAGGGAGAAGATGAGTTGTTGTAGGGGGAATTTTGTGCGGTACGTATATGGTTGAGTAGGTGTGTGGGTGGCTCGAGGGCTGAGAGATTGGTAATGATTAAAATTACATTATCGAGGCATGACAAATTTATGATGATGTGGATGGGATATCCATGCGCTCTGAGTTTGATGGGACTAAGGTGAAAAGTTAAGAGTGTGATCAGGTCTAAATCTGTTTGGTTATCTTTTCACGGAGAACTTTTGTCCAACGGTAAGAGTGGTGTTGGGCTCGAGGGGGTGATAACAATGTGGTTGGTCAGTCAGCGGAGCAGGGATTTTGCTTGTTAGGATCGGTTGAGGTGATATTAGCAGTGATTGATGAGTGGATGCTTGGCAGGCTTCTATACAGTTGGCTGGTTAGGATTGTGGGTGAGAAAATTGCCCTCCTCCTTGTGGGGAGCATCCAACAAGGTCCGGGAAACAAAAACCAACAAGATTCCATGTCGATTCCAACAATATTGTCACAACAGGCGAATTACCTTGGAAGGTCCGGGCAAGCGATGTTTTTGTGTCATAATCCTTCGCAGAAAATCTTGATATTCTCACATTTGACTTTAATAACAACTAATTTTCCAGGAGGGAGGGTCTTGGAGCAGCCATCATGGACATGGGCCGCATGATATGCTTGTTTAGATATCCTTTAGCTTCTACAGGTGTAATAATATGTTTTCGACCAGGGGTGGAGATGAGATTGCTAATAGATTCCAGAAGCTCTTGTGCCATTGTTGGGGGTGAGGAAGCCTAGGGTGTGCAATTGAATATTGCAACCCATATGTAGTATTCTCCTGGTTCAAATTGATGTGCTTCACCTGCTCCATCCCAAGCTATAAAGATTAGTAGGGAATTGTATAGAATGATGGGGTTTTGAATTCGTCTCTCTAAGCATCCAAAGCCTTTTTAAATTTAATGAGGACTTTACTTGTGTAAATGGTAGATAGCTCTATAACCTTGTTGGGGATGGTGAGCGCTTTGACGAGGGCGTTCTTTCAAGCAAAATTGTTGAATAAGGGTGGTGGGTGGAGTTTTCCAATCATTAGGTTTTCCCATATGATGTTTTCCTCATTTTCCCTTTCCACGGCTACTTCGATAGAGAATGGAGTGACAGGTTTTGTGGTGTTCCTCGTGCTATGAGTTTGAATCTTCTTATCATCTTTTAAGGAAGTTGCGCCAAGATGATGGGATGGGGTCCGAAGAGGGAGAACAAAGGAATGATGCACCACAGCCTAGTCCAACTTGGGAAGAGGAAGATGAGAGAAAAGAAAGAGAAGAGTTAGACTGATATTAAAAAGAAACTATGTTGTTTGAATAATAAGGAGAGGAGTAAGGCTTTGGATTAAAAGAAGCATCTAACTTGTCAATTTGTCAATGACACAGACAAGTTTTCCCCTTAGTTCGGGTTTGAAACCACAATGCATTGGTCTGAGTTAAAAATATAGTAATATTTGTAAAAATATCATAAAAAACTACCCTTTAAATTTTTTTAGAAATAACAAAATTTACAATATTATATAAGAAATAACTATTTTAAAATTTTTATATAAATTATGATTAAATTTTATTATTTTTTAAATAATGATAAAAATACCTATAAAATTTATTTTTTCCTAATATCAAAATATTTATAAGATATAATTTTTATTAACTTTATATATAAAACTAAAAAGTTAAGAGATAAATATTAAATAAAATATAAAATTATATTATTAATGAGCTAAAAGAATAAAACATATGGAATTTTGGATAATTAAAAAAATTAAATTTTAGGCCATCGAAAATAAAAAATTATATTTTTAGATGTTTAAAAATTTAATTTAAAATTATCATATTTTATTAAAAATTGAAATATTTTTTGTTTGATATATTTTTATTATAAATATTTTTTAAAAATAGAATATCATTCATGATAGTAAACACAAAAATTATATTTTAAAAATTTTAAAATAAAATTAAAAGTATTTATTTTAATAAAATAAATAGTATAAATAAAATATTATAAAAATAAATAAATTGTTGGTAAAATAAAAATTTGAGATATCGTTGTCTTATATAAATTTAAAATTTTGATTACTTATAATAAAAAATATTAAAATTGGATAGTTTGTGATATTTTTTTAAAAAAAATATTATATATTTTTTATTAAAAAAATAAAAAAATAAAGGAAAAAATTTCACTATCCTAGAGCTTAGTCCCCGAAACTAGCGGGCAGCGAGAGCAGCGCGGCGGCGTCATCAATGGCCGCCCCCTTCTCCATCCGCCCACCTCCCGACCTCTCCCTTCCCCGGCCGCTCCCTACTCGCCGGCTCGGCTGCTACGCACCGCTGCCTCGGGACCGTCCGTTGTTCCCCTGCCGCGAGGCGCGCTTCCGGACCGTTTCTGCTCGGAAATGGAGGCTCTTCGCTGCGGCACCCGAGGACTCCCGGACGGTGGCGCGGTTGGAGAAGAAGGAGGCGGTCGACCCGGTCGGGTTCCTCGCCGAGCTCGGCATTTTCGACAAGGCCTTTGCGCAGTTTTTACGTGAAAGGTGCAATTCGTTTATTCCTTTGCGGAATTGCGAGCATTTCGTTGTGATCGCGCATGATGTGTTTTGGATGTTGGATGTTAGATTTGGGTGATTGAGCATGTTGGTAGTTGATTGTAGCGTGATATCTTTATGTGCTAATGTTATAGATTTAGTAGTTGCTTGTTTGGATATGTTGGTGTTATTGTTTATGTAGGCATTGATCATTTGCGGAAGAGTGAGCTTTGCTGCTATTTGTTCTGTGTTATTTATTTATTTTCTCTCCTGTTGATGATTACACATGATGTGTTTTGGATGTTAGCTATTAGATTTGGGTGATTCAGCATCTTGGTAGTTGATTTTAGCATGTTATATGTATGTGGTTATGTTATAGATTTAGCAGGTTCATATTTACAACTCTAGCATATTTGGATATGTGAGTATTATTGTTCATGTCAGCATTGTTCTTTCACGAATGAGTGAGGTTTTTGGCTATTTGTGTTTTTTTTCAGGTATAAAGCTATGAAGGACCTAAAAGATAAGATACATACTCGCTTTACTGATTTGATGGAAATGGCTTCGGGGTATGGGATTCTCTTACACCTCTGACTATGCTACAAAAATTAGGGTTGATCAAGATAGGGTGTTTTGGATAAGGCAGGTAAAGAAAGACAAACGAGCGATGAGTGCAACGGATAGAACACTAATCATTCTATGTCAAAAACATTTCAACCAAAGAAACTTAAAGAGATTTTTCCATCGGATGTTCTCCTGTGTAGTGGAAAAAACCAGAGGCTAGGTCAGAATTAATCTTCCAATATAATAATGATGAGTCATGAGATACACAAAGCTTGTTCTCAAGTTTTACTAAGCTAAAACTTGAGGAACACAATCATTCATGGATTATAAGAAGTCGATAAAACCTCAATCCTAAAGTTGTTGTGGAAGATTTGCATATACCAAATATTAGACTTCATTGGCACTGTCAAATTGAGAATGAGGGTAGTGACCTCTTCTGTCTTCCGTTTTCTGTCTTTCTGGTCTATCTTTTATTGTTCCCTTCTTTGATGTGGGACGTGTTTGTAGAGAACTGAAAAAAGTTTCACGTCAGTATGCAACCATGTTCTCATCAGCTAAGTTGCCTAAATTAGTTTGGTGGAAAGCAATGAGAACTCCAGTCTACCTGATAGTTATCAGCTGTTTGTCATTTGAGATTGCACATTTCCTTTGATTTGGACTTTGGAGTGGAAAGGAGGTAAGTCATTTTTACAAATTTTTGGTTGCAAGGCTTTTATGCTTGTAACAGAGGCAAAGCTTGATGCCAAGGCCATCCCATGCATATCCATGTGATATGGGGATGATGAATTAAAATACATAGCTTTGGGATCCCTTCCCTTTTTTTATTTTTCCTTCCACCTCATATTGAGTTGGGGTAGGGGCCGTGGATCCTGTTCCGCACAATCAGAATAATTACAAAAAAGATTGCATGAACTGGGATGGTGATTTTCATGGAGACTAAACTATAGAAGACTTGAAGAAAGATAAAAAAACTAAATCAAAACCTGACATTTTCTCTCCCTGTTACATTTTATACACTAGAAGTTGAAGGTGAGGAAAACTTCATGAAGAAAATGATGAAACATCTGCATCTGGGTTAAAAGAACAATGTCCTCAATGTCATTACATAAAAATCAATGACGTTTAAAGTAGAAACAATTCTGAGCTGATATACTTGGCAAAACCGAGATATAGGTATAAACATAAGTACATCTACTTGTTGGAGTAATAAGGGGAACAAAAAAGTGAGGTGCAAAACAAGGTTAGTGGTTGAAGGCTTTGGGGAAGGGAAAGGTGTTGACTTTGGTGAAATTTTCTCGCTTATAGGCAAAATACCTTCAAGTAGAGTGGTTCAAGGTTTATATCCAAGGCTAGGCTTAGTAGTTGAACAAATAAATGTCTAGACTGTGAAAGTCTTCCTTTAAAGCAGTGGATTTTCATAGAGAAACCGAGGGGTTCAAGATGGTGGATGAGGAACACAGTTTGTAATTTGAGCAAGAACTCATATAGGTTAAAGCAGATTCCAGTAATGGTAAAGAAGTTTGATTCTTTTATATCAAGTGTCAACCCATAGTTCATTGTGTCTACTTGGAGAAAATTCCAAAATGGTATACAAACCTTTATTATATTGTTCGGTGTATCCCAGCCTTTATCAACAATTTTAGGTTTGGCATTTTATCTCCATTATATAGTCTTCCTCAAGCTGTAACTTGGTAAAACTCAAGAAGGAGCTCCATGTATACATTCATTATTTGTGCGGAAGATTTATCTGGATTGGCCGTTGGTCTTTTTCCTCTACACTGGAGGATTTTCTACATCTACCTTCGCATTTTATTTTCTGGTTGTGCTAATCGTTTAATTGATTTCTATTCCTATCTTGACAACCCAATTTTTGTAACACATTACATGGTTGAGTATTTTTGAGGGGAAAGTTGGTTCTTTATAATCATGAGACATTGTTGCGTGGGTCTTGTCCAGTTATGAATTGATGGGTATGCATCGTCATTGGCAGCATCGAGTAGATTTCATGGAGTGGGCTCCTGGTATCCTTAATTGTTTTAATTCGTGTTTCCAATTATTGATATCATTAATGAGGACTTTTTCCTGATCTAATGGTTATATTGAACTTGCTGATTTTGATTAAAGGTGCTCGTTACTGCTCCATTATTGGCGATTTTAATGACTGGTCTCCAACTGAGAACTCAGCAAAAGAAGAACATTTTGGACGCGATGATTATGGTTACTGGTTTGTTATTCTGGAAGATAAGCTTCGAGAGGGTGCAGAGCCGGATGAATTCTATTTTCAAGAGTATAATTACGTGGATGACTATGATAAAGGTGACAATGGTGTTCATGTTGATGAAATAATAAAAAGAATGGAGGACGAGTACTGGGAACCAGGAGAGGACCGGTTTGTCAAATCACGATTTGGGGTAGCAGCCAAGTTGTATGAACAAATGTTTGGGCCTAATGGACCTCAAACTGAAGAAGAGCTAGGTGATCTTAAGGATGCAGAAACACGATACAAGGAGTGGAAGGAAAAACATAAGGATGATCCTCCTAGTAATTTACCTCCTTTTGATGTAATTGATGATGGAAAAACATATGACATTCATAGAGTTGTGAATGATCCAGTGTGGCGTGAAAAGTTCAGAAAGAAGAAACCCCTTTGGCCTATTGGTTAGAAATGAGGAAAGGAAGAAAAGCCTGGTTAAAGAAGTATACTCCGGCAATTCCTCATGGTAGCAAATACAGGGTCTTTTTTAACACTCCAAATGGACCCTTGGAGAGAATTCCTGCTTGGGCTACATATGTGCTTCCTAGTAGACATTTCTTCTCTTTTGAGTATTCACTTAAATCCTTTAATTTTGGATTTATGCTTCATTTTCTCAATAATATATGTTTTCCCATAATTTCAGGCCCAGATGGAGATCAGTTTTTTGCTGTCCACTGGGAGCCACCTCCAGAATCTGTTTATAAGTGGAATAATAAGCGCCCAGATGTCCCAAAGTCTCTTCGCATTTATGAGTGCCATGTTGGAATAAGCGGATTGGATGCAAAAGTGTCTTCATTTGATGACTTTAGATTGAAGGTAATCTATATTTTATCAATAAGGAAAAGTGCTTCACACAACATTTTCTGAACACAGAAATTACTGTTGTTGTAGGTTCTCCCTCATGCAAAGAAGGCTGGATACAATGTAATTCAGTTAATGGGGATTGTTGAGCATCGAGATTACTCGTCTGTTGGATATAAGGTGAGAAATAAATTTGTAGGCCATTATTTTTTTCCAACTTCTCTATGTCTAGTGCAGAAACATAATACACCAAAAAATAAAATAAAACACTACACGACTTTTACTATTTTGAGGTAGATTAGAGTTACTGTTAAGAGCAATTTTACACTTACACACTTCTTTATTTTGTTCTGCTGCAGGTCACTAACTTGTTTGCTGTTAGCAGTCGCTTTGGCACTCCAGAAGACTTCAAGCGTCTGGTTGACGAAGCACATGGTTCATTTATATATTTGACTGTCATGCTTGTTTTTAACTAATGCTTTGCAAAACATACCGGCTTTACTTTAGCTGGCGTTATGATCTCCTCTATTTTAGTATCCAGATATGTTACCTTAAACATTTTATTTTTCTTTGGGCAATATGAGCAGGACTTGGATTATTGGTTTTCCTAGACATTGTCCATTCTTATTCAGCTGCAGATGAAATGGTTGGTTTGTCACTATTCGATGGATCAAATGACTGCTACTTTCACTCTGGTAAGATGTTTTTAAAATATGATGAGAATATGCTTCCCTACTTGATTAGAATTGATGATCAAGATCCTTCTTCACTACTCATTTATTAACTTGGAGCATGCGTGCAAAATCTTAGTAACTAGACCATCCAGGTAGTTGAGCATGTCATATTTCATGGTCATAACAGTCCATTAGTTTCTCGGTAATAATGGTGATAAATTTTTTTGTTGCATTTACTGATTTATGAGTGTCTACATATACTAAAGCCTTTATTGCTATCTAAATAGCATGTGTATTCCATGCAATTTTGCAAAGATGTTTCTTATTTTTAATTGCTTATTACTGCTTATGTTATCCTTGAAATTTTACTGCCGACTTTATTTAATGGCTTTTGGGGGATGGAAATTAACAATTAAGGGAAAGATGATATTCACTAATGAAAAAAGATGCTTCCCAATCATCATACAAAGGGAATAATGCAGACGTTTTTGCTAGTGGCACTTAATGTACTTCTGTCATCTGTGAATTGATTTTTAAATCACCCACAATGCATGAAACACTGAGCAACACAGAAAGTTCTATTTTGGTTCTATAACTCTAAAGCTTCTGTCATTACTCCCAGCAGAGTTTATATTGATCTCATGAAGCCATCAGAGAATTTAAGATAAGATATTATGTATTTTGGATGACAGAGATTTTTGGAAAATATTTTCCTCTGTATTTCGTATCAACCATAGCAATGTTAGATGAAATCCACTGTTTTTAATGTAAGTGGATGTATATGTTTAATGCATTTTCTGTTTTGTGGGCAACTTAGTGAGTTAAGTGGGAGATGCTTTTTTCTTTTGCATGAAAATGTAGAGTATTTTTTGAAAATACCATTGAATGGACACTATTTTCTGGTGATTTTATGCTTATTTTTTGAGACAAATAAAATTGCTGTTTTTATTCTTGAATTCTTGAACAGGGAAAAGAGGACATCACAAATATTGGGGTACTAGAATGTTTAAGTATGATGATATTGAAGTCTTACATTATCTTTTGTCTAACCTGAAATGGTACTTCATTAACTTGTCCATTTTTCTATAATTGAATTCTCAAATCTACAACATATAGTTAAAGCGTCTTCAATGAGTTGCATCTGTTCTTGTTAATTAACAGGTGGGTAGAAGAGTATCTTATTGATGGTTTCCAGTTCCATTCCCTTCCATCTATGATTTACACCCACAATGGCTTTGCCTCTTTCACTGGAAAGCTGGAAGAGTATGTAATTTTTGTAAATATTCCATGACAGTTAATGGTTGTTTCCTTCAATGTTTTCAGATGCTTTTGTTCTGCTGTGATATCCTTTATATGGCCTCTATTTTATAAATATTTATAAGTGGACGGCTGCAGGGGACAATGTTATTCATAATAAAGTAGAGTCCTATTTCTATGTTTGTTTCTGTTTTATTATTATTTTTTTCTGAAAGTATGAAAAGATATTCTGGTACCTCGGTTATTGAAAAGGAAAGTGTGAATAAGGTTAACCTTCTTGAGTCAAACTTAACAAGGATGGACAAGAGGCCATAAATTGAAATTGCGCTTGTAATTGAGGAGACAAACTTGCCAGTAGAATGAGAATGATAGCTTACACGAACCTAAGATTTTAAGATGTAGGTTTCTCTTTTTCTTACTGCATAATTAGACATATGCTTAGACAAGACTAGCTTCACCGTGGTATCTTCTTAGTTACTTCCATTATTTTCTGAGTAAAACCATCCATCAAATTAAAGAATGAAACAATAAGCTGAAAACATTTGCTGATTTTTAAATAGAATTTGTGGGTCATCTGAGGTATTTTCCTCAGGCTTTTTCTTCACTTAATCTTCTTCAGTCCTTTGAACTCAAGCTTAATACGTTCATCTTATCACTTGTTTTTTAATCCATTCTAAAGAAGTTAAAATATTTCTACAACATTTTCTGCAAATAAATAGGTACTGTAATCAATATGTTGACAAGGATGCTCTGATATATCTTTGCTTGGCAAATGAGGTGCTTCATGAATTTCATCCAAACATTATAACTATTGCAGAAGATGTAAGTTATTCTCCTTTGTTATATCACCTTTTGTTTTCTACTGTCATGTATGCAAAATCTGTTTCTTATAGGTTATTCTAAGTTCTTAAATTTTCTGTTCTTATAAGACTTTATATTATTGACAGCGTATATAGTTCATTCAATAGTTGTGGCTTTCACATTTGTCTTGTCTTGTCTTTTCTTTTTTCTCTTATTCCTCACCCGTGACTATTCAACTGGAAGCTTTTGTTCTACCATATTATAGGCCCTTATTTTATTATTTTGGACAATTATTTTTCAAAATTTTGCCCATATTTCAGTTAAATATCCTTTTGTTTATGCAGGCAACATTATATCCTGGGCTTTGTGAACCTATTTCTCAGGGTGGGTTAGGATTTGATTATTGTGTGAATTTTTCTGTCTCGGAGATGTGGGCTTGGCTACTACAGAATGTACCAGATGATCAGTGGAGTGTGAATCAGGTTAGGCAAAAATGTTGTTAATTTTATATTACTTTCCACTCTTCGTATTATGTATTACTATGCTTTCTTTTGTGTTTATCTCCTGGGAATGATTTGTTGATAATGATACTTACTAATTGAAAGTCTAAATTCATCCAATAAAAACTAATGGAGATTGCATGTTTCAATTGCATCCAAAAAGTCTTTGTGCTTCAATTGCCTTTTTGAAGGTGTCTGTAATCAAATAAGTATTCACATCCATGACTTCATCTGGATGGTCTGTTGTGTACAAGCTCTCGGCTACAATCTATGTTATTATACTATAACAAAAGAAAACACATTAAGATGCCAAATGTACAAGATGCCACGTGTACAATTGAAAAGAAGTAATAAAGGGAGAAAAAAATGGGTTGATACTACAAAGCATAAAAGGAGAAAGGTTTCTAATAAGAACGAGAGTAAAATAGCAAAAAAGAAAAAAGTAATCACTCAATTGACATACTCAATTTGACATGGAATTTTATAATGTCTAAAACTCTCTTTATTTTAATATGTACAAATTGATGCATATATTATATTTTAAAATTTATCAATTTATGTAATACTATAATGTAGTTTTTCATAATGTGCAATGATTCACCTCTTTTGATACGTACAAATTGATGCATATTTTGTATTATATGAGTTGCACTATTTTTCTTAAATATATATCAATGATAATTTTAACTGTCTCTGCACACACACAAGCACCTCTACAATATTTAACATCTTTAGTATGAGAGCCGTGGTCTTAGTTTGATATAAGCATCACTTGTATCTTTATTGTGCAGCCAGTTTCCTTTCAGAGGAAATTTTCTATCCAAGTACTTGTTTATTGCAGATTGTAGATGTATTATCAAGCAGCAAACATAATCTGGATAAGATGCTGACATATCCTGAGAACCACAAACAGGTGAAGTTTGTTTCCAATTTTATTTTTAGGCATGCATCACTTTTTACTTGCATGGCTATTATATTGGTTCAATTATGAAAGAAAATAATTTATGATAGAGAAATCCATGTCACTGATCCAACATAGCTGAGACAAGGTGTAAGTGGAAACTATATGAGTCATGCATACAATGTGGCTTAAAGATTTTTTTAATGATGCATCTAATAGGTTCCTAACTTAAACCTGTATTGTTTTCAAGATTTGTCAGAGATAATGTTAATTGCATTAACATTTCACAATTTGGCGTTTCACATGTTTCATATTTTCTGTGACAGTCAATCACGGGAGGAAGATCACTTGCAGATATTCTTTTTGGCGAATTTGCAAAGACTGATAATGATACAGATGATCAAATAGAAAGAGGCACTTCACTGTACAAAGTAAGAAAATTTAGATTCTTTGGAGTTCAAATTTTAGACTATAATATGACGAGCATAATTCTGTTACTTAGAGTGACTGAAACATTAGGGTCCTCTGAAATGGTCAGAATTATGAACAGTGTAGTTAGCAACTCATCGTAGCCTGATAACCATCAGTTTTAAGCGATTGAGATGTCCTTGGAAATAACATTCTTGGTAATCCAACTGGTCATTTTATGAGGTTGATCCTTTTAACTCTTGATTCTTCCTCTTCCATCCTTCATCTCTCTGAACCATTGCCTCCATGTTGTTACCAAGTGAAAATGTTTGTAAAGTCGTCATCATCATCATCACCTTATTAAAGCTAGGCTGGGGGTTGGTAATTTTGTCATTGTTGGTTGTCAAGCTATCCTTGTTGATTCCATCTGCAATGAATTATGTGATCCTAATATACAATCTCATTATTCTTAATGCTAACTTATTTTGGAAGAATCTGATTTTCATTTCAACCTCAGTTGGTCAGGTTGATTACCTTTACAACAGGCGGGAGGGCTTATCTTAATTTCATGGGCAATGAATTTGGTCATCCGAATGTGAGGTTTTTCTCCAGACAAGTGCCTATAGTTTCTATACAGATACAGCCTTTTCATCCATCTCTTGTTACAGAGAATTGAATTTCCAATGCCCAGCAACAACTTCGCATTTTCTCTAGCCAACCGCAGATGGGATTTGTTGATCAATGGAGGAATATATAGTCATCTTCTAGCATTTGATGAGGTAAAATCTACCAATTTTATAACTCGTGAATGGTCTTGGAACTTCCATGTTTAGCACTACTGGATGATGCCACAAAATTCACTGAAAGGGAAGAAGATAGGGAGAAATTTGACTAATGAAAAGTCCAACCGGGATGTCACATCAAAGTTTTGATCTGCAATTGAATTTGTGAAAGAGAAATTTTGCTTCTATATCATTGACTATATGTCATCATTTATTATCTGTTGTTTTTAGTTATATCGTGATGTATACTACAATCTCCCTCTTATGTATAACCATATTGTGTAGAGATTGTATGAATATGCGTAACAAGCAGCAAGAACCACTGTTGTCATATGTATAAATATAAATGGTAATTTTCTTTGTTCTCTTATTTTGGTACAGGACATGATGAAGTTGGATGTTAATCAACGAATCCTTTCAAGAAGGGGCCCCAAAGTACACCATGTCAATGACTCAGGCATGGTGTGTGATCAAACTCTGAGTTTTGTTCTTTTTTTTATTTTTATTTTTATTTATTTATTTTTTGATAATTTTTTTAAATTTTAAATTTTTATTTTTTGTTTGTTTTTGTTCTTCTTGGTCTGTTTGAATTTATTTCTCGTGGGAATTCACAGATGTGGATGTGATCCATGCCCTTGTTAGACATTGCTATCCAGTTTTATTGTTTTTGCAGGTTATTTCTTTTATGAGAGGTCCCTTACTGTTCATTTTCAATTTCCATCCGAAAATTTCTTACAAGGGATATTTCATTGGCGTAGAAGAAGCTGGGGAATATCAGGTAATTTCATGATTGAATGCTACATAATACTGGCTATGATACGCAGTTTCCTTTTGCTATTGCATGTTTAGTCTTATGATTGCGTGTCAAAATACAACATTAGCACATGTCTGTTGGTAATTTGTTGATTAAAAAGGAGATTTAGATAATTATTTATATATTTGCCGTTCTTTTTAGAGTTATTGCGCCAATGCTATCATTGGAAAAAGAGAAAAAAGAAGGGGAAAGGGAAGCTAGGGTTATAATGGAGAACCCTAATCTAAAAACTTCTCTTTTTAAAATATCAGGTAAGGAAAAGGTCTGGTTAATAGTGTGGAAGTTACTATCCTGTGAAAGGTGCAATACTAACATTTTGCAAAGGTAAATAACTAAAGGAAAATAACCATTCGAAAGACATGGAAACAAATGTCGGGAACTGTATTGTAGCTCCTTATCTTTCTCCTCACATGATATTTGCTAGCATTCATTTTATTGTTGAGCATGGATTTCAAAGAATAGTTCCAAACTAACCTTTTCTTCTAATTGAAGTGTAGAATAGAATGTCATCCATAATTGTGGGATTAATGGAGTTTGTGAATCTGTAAATTGGTTCACCACGTGCTTGATTGATACCAACAAATTTGGTTGCTTGTGCATTTTAACAAAGCTGCTTGTCTCAGATGATCTTGGACACTGATGGTGCCAAGTATGGTGGAAGTGGTCGTCTGAGTTCTGATGACTATGTTAAAAGAACAATCATTGGAAGGTACTACCCATTTACAAAAAAATTATGCCAAATTGGGGGCAATGATTGCTGGTAAATTTTGTTTGTGGTGTTAAACTGCAGGGCTGATGGGCATCAATGTTACTTGGAGGTTTCATTACCTAGCAGAAGCGCTCAGGTCTGTTATACAAGTTACTTAATTGTTCACATCAAATTGTTTTCTTTGCTGTTAGTTCATGTTTTTGGCTTACCTTGTTGCAGGTCTACAAACTATCGCGAATCATGAGGATATGAGCACAGGGGAATTGCATCTATAAGTCGAAGGAAGGTGGTTGATGAAACACACTGGTTTTCGCTGCAATCTAATAGTTTAACGGTACAAATTTTACTGGTTTGGCTACTTCATAGTCTACCTGGAAGTTTTGCCATGCACATTCTACCAGAGCATACTCTTCAAGCATGTACAATGATGTTTACATCAACCAGGCGAGAGAAAAGCTGCCTGACGCCAGGTACCGGAAATTCTCCTGTACAAACTTCTACAGAGATGATTGTTTCACTGATAATACATCCTCTCAAATGTTTTCTAGGATAACTGGGGAAGAACTGATATTGGCGATGCAACTCAGCTGTTTCTGACATCAACCCAAAACCGAAAGATTCAACTTGAACTCATCTTGGGGCTTTGTTTTACATTTCCATCTTCCTCAAATAATCATAAATGTGACAGTATGCGTTTCTGCCTTCTGTAATGCCGCGCACTAGTTTGGCCCTGGTATAAAAAAAAATGAGGCATTAGTCTGATTGGAGCTTAATCTGAACTGTTACTCCGCTCCAACTTGTTCTTGTCATTTCACCATGTGAAGGCATGGCCACGAGTACCCATAGTTTTACCTTCTGGAGGTCACAAAATTTGATTGGAACCCATTTAAGATGCATCAACCAGCAATTGATCATGTCATCTATGGGAATTGTGGCTTTCGTGATTTTTTTAGAAAGTGTAGTTTTTTGTTAAAAGTGTAAAGTGCAAGCCTACTGATTCTTGAACCGACTTGCGACCATTTTTCTTTTAGCCATGGCAATTGGGGCAAATTATTGCCATAAAGCAAACATTATTTATTCTTTTTGAACACAAAAGAAAAAAACATTTGTCATCCTGCAGCCAACAAAAACAAGGGGTATGGTGTAGCTGCTTTAAAATGACCATTAAACGTGTATTTCATCTGTCTGCAGAAAATATAAAATTACACCATAATTGTTCTTCCAGGAAACTTGATCGTCCCTGCACTAAGCTTTCTTTGGATATTCTCTGGGTCCAAATATTGTTGACCCTATTCTCACGTTCGTACTTCCCAATTCTATCTGCAAAAGCCAAGTACTGTCACAATCCTTGTCACCATATTCAATCTCGCCTATTTATTTGAGCTCTGAAGTAACTCGTTTATTCCTAATTGATAGAACCACGAGATGCTAAACTACATCATTATTAAGCTATGGAGCCGCGAATCATTGTCTTGTATAAGCATTTTCCCCATTTTCTTATTAATGATTAGGTCAATTAGTACCGAAAAGAACTCTAGAAATGTAACTTACAGCTTCCTCAAAGTCGCCGGACATGCCCATTGATAATTCGCATTGCCCTTCTGGTATGCCAAGTGCATTGCATACCTCCGCCCGGCAATCAGATAAAGTCTGTTTCAGTGCATTAGTAAGTCTACTCATTGAACTGCAGAAAAGAAATATAACTTTTTTTCTTTTGGTGATCGAATACCTTAAAATTCTTTGGGGTAGATGAATAATCCAGCATACCAATTGTCATTAAGCCAGAGAAAACAAGATTCGGGCAGTCTAAATGAACATGCTTAGCTAGTTCAACACACTCAGAAGGTTCAACCCCCGATTTTGCTGTAACACGAGCAGCAAACATTTATATCACTTAACCATACAGCTTGCAGCATTATAAAGCTGAACAGTTCAATATATATATATATATATATATATATATACACATATATATAAATAAAAGTATTGGCTTACACATAAAGTTCAAAATATGCATTGCTACTAGTGCTACTGCATCACAGTTCACAATAGAATATGCAAAAATAATGGGCTTCCAATGAAACCAAACTAAAATAGATTGAACTAGATCTTCATTGCCAATTCTTGGCCTCCCACCCTTCCTCCTTCCTTTCTTTTTAATTTTGTTATTATATGAAACAATTATAGCACAGAATATGGTCAATTCTTATCAAACTGTTTATAATCATTCAATGTTATCCTACTGGCCGCCAAAATCTAGACCTGCTATTAAAAGTTGTCTGCAAATATTTTAATCTCATTTAACTTCTAAAAACTAGTCGTTGTAGGTTCAAATTTTCTAGTCTATTTATAAATCAAATTGGGTTTTCTACTCGTTGCTGAAAAAGGAAACTACACAAAGGACTCCTATGTCGTAGTCATGGAATTACATCAAAACTTTGTAGTTCACAAAAGAAAGTCATCTTTATCGTCATCACCATTATCTACTCTTTATCCCAGGCCAGCTAATTGGGTTTGAAAAATTCATAGATACAAAAAATGAAGAAAGAAATGAAAAATAGAAGAGAGAAATGCTCAAACTGACTATCAAAAACCAGTACGGCTTCAGGCTTACACTCGTATTTCTTTGTAGATGAATTATGCCTAAAAAGGTTCAGTTGCAATTAATCTAATCTTTACATTCATAGTCATCAGTTCAAAAAAATTATCATATTTCTTTGACACAAAGTTCCAAGCTCGACAAACAACAACTCCAACTAGACCTAGGATAAAAACAACCAAAAAGAAACACAGTTGAGCAACAATAAACAAAGACATTGTTTCATACTCACATGTCTCTCCACTAGTATTAACTTGCACCAAAACTTTTAGAGGTCTCCTGCCCAGATTTGAAACAGCACGATCAAGATGATTTGCAATCTGTGATCGTCAAAAATTTAGCAAAATTTTAGTAGCTCAAGTGAAAATGATTTCAGCATTGCTTGAAACATTAGGTTTTTTGTTTCAAAGTATTCATTTCAAACTTAAGTTAATATATTGGAATGCCAAGTATATTCTCCACTACATAACAAAACACCTTCGTACCCGCTTTTGGAAGAAACTTACAATCAAAATAAAATTGTACAAAGGCTTTCTTTCTAAGGGTCTGTTTGGTTAGCACGAAAAAATCTATGATGCATAAAATTTTCTTAGTTATAATTTACAAAGAGGTAGTTATGATGTAAATATGAGAACAAAATCTCTCCACAAAATAAAATTCTCCCTTTTTCTTGTGTTTTTGATAAAAAAAATTTTTGTGGTGAAATTTTCAAGGGGCTACTTGGTGGAAGCCTTACTTAGCATAGTACCACAAAATACTCTAAAATAGATAACATTTTCGTGGGAGATCAATTTTTTTGCCATGAATTACCATTTATAGAATTCATAGATTTTCCATTTCTTTTATGCAACCTAAGTGAAAAAGTACACCAATAGAGATATCGGGTTCATCAACTAAACCACAAAAAAAAATCTCACGTTGTAATTGAACTCATGTAATGCATGAACCGAAACAGCAAGAAAAAATGAAGTGTGCTGCTCAGAGATAAATCAAAGCACTTCAAAATTCACCTTCTTGTCATCCACGCTCTCCACCATGTCCAGATTTGGAACAGCAGCTGCAACCAATACACATATTAAAAAAATAAAAAATCTTTATAACATCAAAGTCCCAAGTCCAATCTATCACTTAGTAGCTATCTTCCATAAAAATGGAAGAAGAAAGTGAAATAAGAGCAAGAGTAGTTACAAAGAAGCGCTTTCACTTTGTTGCTCTGCAAATTTCCAATGAAATGCCACTCTACATCCCCCGGCAGCTGCCAAAATCCAACATTGCCACAACAAAATCATCAAAGATTCAAACTTTGATGAAAAATCAACACCATCCAAATCCCTAAACGATTGATTTCGAAGAATCGCCGCACCTGGGGCGCCTTCTCAACAAGCTCTTGGACGTAATTCTCGCCGAAGCATCGATGGCCGTCGTCGTACACCTGCCGGACAAGCGACGCCGGCTTCGTCTTGCTGACGGCCACCACTCGGACGCTCTCCGCCGCCCGGCCGGACCTCTCCGCCGCCTGCTTCACCCGCTGCATGACCGAACGGAGCGCAGCAGCCGCCGGACCCTCCATCGCCGTCGCCGCCATCTTCTCCGGCGAACAACCGCTGATCGCCGCCGCCGTGGTGGCGTATGCGTTACACGGCGGGGCGCAAAGATGGGCCCGGGCAAGGAGTCGAAGTGGGCGGCCCATTTAGATGTTGGGTTTGGTGGTGGGAGAGTCCTTCCAAAGCCCATTTAGAGGATGAGTGTGTGCAATTGTGTGGTGATGATGGGGACACCAAGGGAGTTGTGTGGATGGTGGTGGGATTGGGCCCACTTAGGGTTGAAAGGTGTAGGTTGATTTGGCTTGCCATTGCTCGCTTTGTGAGGAATTTATGGGAAAAAAAAGAGTTTATAATTATATAAGACTTATGAAATGGCCTAATTAAACAGGTAAAATATAATATTACTTTGCATACTGTACCTCTGTGATAAAATTAGGTATAGATCTATGACTCGTGATTACGAGAGAATGTCTTTAGCGGCGTTAATGATACTCTGAATTAATTTCACATCCAATAGGTTAAGATATAATTTATTGTAAGGTATGATTTATTAGGATAAAATTTGGTATATTAATGAAAATGGTCTATAGGTTTTTAACTTAGGTTAATCATTCTAAAAAGATGATTTTATACCTGATCAATTTGTATTTGAGCCGAGTCATTATAAATAATATTATATTAGATGATAAGCTAGATAGGACGTGACCTAAGTTATACTAGACTAGAAATTGAGCGTAAGAATTTAGAAGATGAGATTTTCTAAAGTAATTGATTCTAATATTTTAAAATTAGTATCATATTTAATACCTATTAGATTAAACTCTAGTAAAAATGGTTTACAAATTTCTCTTAGGTTAATCATTTTAAAGACGTGGTTTAGGCTCATCATCGCTAACATGCTAAAGAAGACTATATTGATTGTTGGAGAAGACGATGATATTTATATTTATTTTTTCGAAAACCAGTATCATGAATATTAATTATCTATTTTCCAATAAATATAAGTATTGCACACCATCGGATTTTCGTAAATACCTCTTGATAATGAATTTTACTGACCTTAATCAAAGTCAACCCAAACCTCTAAGCTTTTAGAGCTAGGTAAGGTACATATTGTCAAGTACAAGTTGAGCTTTTTGCTCTGGGAATGCTGACTTCTAAGGAAATCAAAATAAGAAAATGTATACAATTCAAAGTAAATTAGGCAGGGAAATTGAACCATGATACATACATATATATATATATATATGTATGTATGTATATTGCAAAAATTTTTTAAAAAAAGACATTTTGATTGGAAGTTTCTTAACAGTAGGAATGCTCGTTGTGGGAGCAACATATAATCACAATATATCAACCTACGAATAGTCAGAGTACGTTCGGCAAACAAGGAAAATGCAGCCCATAATATGTATTATAAGTCGTGGTTTGTTTGGCATGCATGCATGGACGTTGGGCGAGTGAGTTTCTAGTTTCTAAATTCTATACACAACGACAACAAACCCGTCAAATCTTGGAGCCTTTTCTGTTAATAATTTGTCAATTAGTTAATAATTAGGACCTTTTGAGTCGGCGTTTATCTCCTCTTTTCACACATTATATCCTACTAACATTTACATTCTTAGCTGTGTGATCACACTTACGGCATTTCACGGATTCAAACCCATATCGCACTGTTTTATACATTGGATTTATCGCTCCAATTGGATGTATATGGTTTAACAGCTTGAATAATTAGAGTTTAGGGTTTAAGGTTTTATATATTTGGTTCAACTGTGATGCTGGATTTAAGGCTCTTACTTGCAACATGAATTTTTAAGCAAGCAAAAATATCTTACAATAATAAATAAAATATTTTATTAGAAATTAAAAATATTTTTTAATGATCAATATTTTATTAATCAGATTCCTGGTAAACTTCTATGGCTTTTGATAAAATTAGTTTTGGGGAAAATAAGAGATTAAAATAAAAAACCAAGTATGACTTAAAATAGTTAAAAGGTCTAAATCGTATATGATTTGAAGAGGGGTATATCCATAGTTTTAAAACTTTTTTTATTTTAAAACTTTCTCAAGTCGACTCTACTTCTTGGCTTCTTTAGTCAAACTCTATGAATGATTCCTCCTTGAAATATTTTATAATTGATTTATTGAGTCCCCTTAAATCTCTCGTGAGTCAAGTAAAAAAGATTATAAAAATATATTATTATTTTTTAGTTAAGTTAAATCAATAGTTTAAAGTAATATAAATCATATATTTATCAATTTTAAATGTCAAAGAGAGTAATATTTCATAATTTGCAATATCTTTCTTTTTGTTGGACTGAAAAAAAATTATAAATGACTCGAGACGCTTGGAGTCGACTCCACTCTATGACTTAGTGAGTCGAGTCCAAGTCTCAAGTTTTTAAACTATAGGTATACAATATACCTAATTTGACCAGCTTATATAATAATATGATATATAAATCTATAATTCAATCACAATACTTTCAGATCCAATGCCATTGTTTAGAGCTCAAGAGGCCAGAAAAAGGAATCATGTATTATTTTTCATTGATTGTAAATTTTTTCATTAATTGTAACATGAGTTAATTAATTAAAAAGAAGTGTGAGGTATAGACAATCTAAGCTTGCTTTCATATCTCAAATTATCTCACTTTTACTTACTATATATGAAATGCAAGGCATTTGTAGCAAGTGTCATTCGATTTTTTTTCTATTATAATTTGGTGTGTTTCTGTCGACAAAAGTTTTAAACGTGCACGCTTCTTCCAGGTTGCCTTTGTTACATAAATAAATTAATTATAAGTTGATCTAAAAAAAGACCGACCTTCCATCAAATGATCCAAATCTAACTACATATATATATTTTAGGTTCATGGACAAACATGTGGCATTCTTATAAGTATACGAGCATAATCTTTTAGCTCTAAATTTTCATAGTTCTAAATTAGAATTCAATTAGATTATAAATTGCAAATTAAATAATAGGATAATGCAAACTTTGAAAATTGCATCCACGAAGACATGGTTTTAAAACTCCTTTCTAACTTAAAAAACTCCCTAAATTGACTACGAATTATAGTTTTCTGAGTCAAATTCTAAAGATGATTCCTTAGTGATTGTTTTGGTAATTGACTTCCTGACATAAATTAAAGCATATTATTTCCTTTGAATTTAACTAAATAAATATTTAAAAATTTTAGAATAATATAACATATATTTGTCACTTTCAAGTAAAAAAGAAAAGCAATATGGATTACTTTTTATAATCCTTTTTACGCTGGGTTAAAAAATATTATAAATACTTCCGAGTCAGCTTGGGATCATTCTTAGTCAACTTTATTCTATACCATTCCGAGCAGGATTTGAGTCCTGAGTTGAGTTTATAAACTATGAGTTGGTCAACTAATTAAAATCCCGATTACAATTTAAAATCAGAACGTTCTCTTACCTCTAGCCAATTGTTTACCATTTGACCAATATTATGGGCAAATCAACGAAACAGTTGCAGGTTTGATCACATGCTTTTAGCAAATTCTACTAACAAGGCCAAATTCATACTCGCAAAGACAGCTGGGAGCTGACTTTGTTTCGTCTTCACTCGTATAAACCGTGAAAATAAAGAGTTGAACGTCAAAGTATGAACTATGAAATGTTAGGCAGCATTTCTACTCGTCAAAACTCAAAACCTCCTACTTTTCTAATATATATTCAATTGAGTAACTAATCCAGTCTTAAGAAGGTAACATACTGCCTTAATTTAATACATATACATAAGCTAAACTCTTTACGTTATCTAATTGTTGTTATGGGTTTTAATCATCTAGACTTGATTTGATGGCTGCTGGTCACTTCGGTCTAAAGACTCTAAACATACGAGCCTAACATATTGAGAAAACCTTGGTCATTTCACGGACGAGTTTACTAAATTTACACGAGAACTGTGTAATGAATTGCTTACTTAATTTAAACGAGAATAATGACGTGGTGTTCGCAAGAAAAACAGTCTGAGTTAGTTATTGTTTAGTAGGCACTGCACCTAATTGCATAGTTGCATATCCGGATTGCATACAAAATATGTACGTACATATTCGAACGTGGAATATAGACGGCCGGTACACCAAATTTTCGGCGTTGAATTTTGACATCCTCTCCTATATATAAGTTCCTCCACTAGTGTGATCTTTGCCCATAACTCATAAACCAGCGTTTGGCTTCACACTCTAGCTAGGCAGCCATGAACCAAATCAAAGCTTTCTTCATCTTTTCCCTCATATTCACCAGCATTGCTCTATCCATTTCTTATGGTGCTGCCACTATTGAAGAAGAAGAAGATGATGATGAGCTACCATCACTTTCTTCTGAGATAGTAGATGATGATGACCATACTAGTGCTACTACTCTAGATCAGGATGACGACGAATTCGAGCTCGACGAGACGCCATTGACGCTCGGAGGAGTTCGTCGCATTCTCTCCCGTAAGAAGCCTAAAGCTCTTACATGCAACAAGAACCCTAAAATTTGCCGTGTCAAGGGAAGCCCTGGTCGTAATTGTTGCAAGAAAAAGTGTGTCAATTTTAGAACAGACAGGCTCAACTGTGGGCAATGTGGTAAGAAGTGCAGGTATGGCGAGATGTGCTGCAAAGGGAAATGTATAAACGTTTCTTTCAACAAGAAGCACTGTGGGAGCTGCAATAACAAGTGTAAGAAGGGTCAAGCTTGTGTGTACGGGCTCTGCAACTATGCCTATTGAATATAAGGGAAAGTGGAGCACATATGTATGCATAATATTATACGTACATCATTCTTTTCTTGTTGTTGATATTATTTTTGTAATATCTTGGTGAGTGAAGTTTTCATATGTAACAGATGTATAGAACTATCTATAAAGCATTTTCAAGAAAAAAAGCATTTTTGAAAAGGTTATTAGTGATTTGAAGATTGTGTGTCGGTTAAAAGATGAGTATAATATTTGGATTCGGATTAGACGCGGATATTAGTCATTTCTGAACCAAATCCGATTCCATACCCATTTTCTTCCTCCAAAATTACTAAACTATTAAAGAAGTCAGAGCTAAAGAACGTCAAACAAATAAATTATTATCATTCTCAGATTGTTTTCCTCCAACATTGCATGAAAGGAGGCTCTACTCTTATCTAGAATTAAGAGAATATATATCCATGATGATTCTCAAATCCAAACGGCTTTCGCTTGGGAATTAAGCCAATATACACAGTTTAGCTCAAGAAGACGATAGCAGTTCAATTCACGATCTGTGAAAGTAAACTTGTGAGTTGTCTTTGGCCTAGGTTTCTAACAGTGCTTACATAGAAGTTTGCCAAGAGATTACCATATTAAATATTTCTCCCTTCAGAAGATGATGTTTATATTAGCCCATATACACAGTTTAGCTCAAGAAGATGATAGTATTTCAATTCATGATCAGTGAAATTAAACTTGTGAGTTGTCTTTGGCCTAGGTTTCTAATAGTGCTTGCATAGAAGATTGCCAAGAGACTGCCATATTAAATATTTCTCCATTCAGAAGATGATGTTTAGATTAGCCCATCTACACAGTTTAGCTCAAGAAGATGATAGCACTTCAATTCATGATCAGTGAAAATAAACTTGTGAGTTGTCTTTGGCCTAGGTTTCTAACAGTGCTTACATACAAGTTTGCCGAGAAACTACCATATTAAATATTGCTCCCTTCAGAAGATGATGTTTATATTAGCCCATGTACACAGTTCAGCTCAAGAAGATGATAGCACTTCAATTCATGATCAGTGAAAGTAAACTTGTGAGTTGTCTTTGGCCTAGGTTTCTAACAGTGCTTACATACAAGTTTGCCAAGAGATTACCAAATTAAACATTGCTCCCTTCAGAAGATGATGTTTATATTAGCATGACTACTCAAGATCAATTTATAAGATGACTCTAAATTTCTGTTTAGATCAAAATTTAAAAATTCCATTTTAATTCCAAAAACTCTTTGAATTACTAGTTCCCACTAGGTGGCTTATGAGTCGAAGTTCATGAATATTGGTAACTCTGTCGAACCTTGAGTCAAGTGATAAAATATATTGAATCATTGTTATCTTTCTTAGAATATTTTGTTAAATCAACATTGAGAAGTAATATAAATTATATTTTTTTTATTTTAAGATTTTAAAAATAATATTCATTTATATATATTATATGTTATGCATCGTAATTGAAAATCCTGCATGAGTGAGTATTTGTTGAATTGAGTTTGAGTTCTTAATTTTAATTAAATTAACTATGAATATCTAAAACTAGCAAGTAGCAACAATAATAGATGCTATGAAGGAGTATATCAAATTCTCTACCATAAAAAGGTGAAAGGTTGTACTTTGTAATAAAGTTCATCAGTCCTAAAATCTGTCACGGAAATTTGTTAAGCTCATGTCAGCCTGTAAAAGAAATTAGGCGCATGTTGTTATTGTTGCAAGAAGAATTAGTGTTTGGATTCAATCAACTCTTTAACCCTTATTAATAAAAGAAAATTTAAAATTGTTAAAAAGTAGGTGATTCAATCAACCAACGTTCAACAAAATAAAAATAAAAATATGTAAATTATTATAATCTATCTTCACTTAATTATTATCTCTAAAATCATATTCTATCATCTCATTCAATTTAGAATTTTTCGATAATATTGGAGTCTATTTCCACTAGTAAAAAGAAGGCCAATTGTGACAACCAAATGTCGTGGCAATTGACCTTTTCCTATGGCAAATTTAAGTTTGCCACGAAAATTGACATGGGGCAAACTCGCAATTGCCATTAGGCGCCGTGGTTAAGTTTACCCACGGCTATCTCATGATAAATTCTATGGAAAATTTATAAAAATGATAATAATAATAAAATATTTAGGTACTACTCACCCGTGACAAACTAAAAATTAAAAAAATATATGGTTGTTCAACCGGTGGTCGGGCGGCGGGTGGGTAAAAGACTGAAATGTTAAGCTACTACTCACCCGTGAAAAACTAAAAATAATTAAAAGATATGGTACTCAACCGGTGGTTGGGTAGCGGCTGGGTAGGCAGAGGGCAGTGATGATGGTGACAGGGGTTGGTATCAGTGGCAAGGGACAAATAAGGTGGGGCCAAGATGGGGCAGGTGGTGGCGGGGGCAGTAATAAAACTGGGCCCTTTGGCTTGGTATTTTATGTGTGATTTGTTGTTGATTCGGTCCGAGTAGCACACGGTTGGTTTGGTTTGATCGGCCTAGTGGTAGGAGGGATCTTTGTATGTTGTTGTAGGCTTACGTATTGGGTATCCGCAGTTGAGTTTTCCTATTGGCCCTAATTGTCAAGTTGATGGCTTATATTTTTTTCAGTTGTGTTGTATAGATTAGGGTTCTGTTCACACCGTGTTTTGCCTGTGTGTGTACGTTTATGTCGGTTAGGCTTAAAGCTGTCGGCGCAGGCCTTGGATGCATCTTCCTTTCCACATCTCTTCCCCTCCCTTCCCTTTACTTTTGCTTTTCTTTTCTCTCTCTTTCTTTTTTCCCTTTCTCTTTGCACTCCCTCCATTTTCTCTTCCCCTTTCTCCCTCCCCCTTTTCTTCTATCATTTTCTATCCTTCCCTTTTCCTTTCTTCTCCTCCCTCTTGGTCATCACCCATTCCCTCCCCTCTCTCTTCTCCCTCCTCCCTCTCTCTCCTTTTCCCTACTCCCTCCCTTTCCCCTTCTTCCTTTCTATAACAATCCTGTTTCGGTTCACCCACAAGCCAAATTGGAAATGCTACTGACTCGATTAAGCCGACTTGGATCTAACCTCGACATCTCAAGATGGTGATGTAAGCAACAATGCATGGATGAGATATTTAGGTTCTAACATTATTCTAAATGGATGTAATGATATACAATCACATTCCAATAAGGTAAACTAGTTAAAAGTTTGAAAATAAAGATTTTTAAAACAAAATAGACATGTCTCTCCTAAAACTGCAATAGGGACCACCTATCAACAACATGCAATATATATACATAACAATAAAAATACATAAAACATTAGCAAAAATAATGACATTTTCCACAACTTTTCCATTGTCAACATTTTTCATCATCTTAAATTGGGTCTAAACCCCATTAGCTTTTCATGTTCAATTCTAATCATAATATTACCACACAGAGACCATTTCATGCAACAAGACATTTAAAACACATATATACCATCATTCTCAGCAATTCATCATTTCACATTTTCATTAACATATATATACCATCATTCTTAGCAATTCATCATTTCACATTTTTATTATGCCTCGGTAGTACATGTGTAAGTTGCATTGCTACTCCTTCGTAATCATGATAGCATTCAATCCTCAGATTTTCACTTACATAGATAATAGAAAATGTCAGTAATAAGTTTTATTGCTCCAAAAATAACTAATAACAAACTAGCATAGGAAAGTGGACTCTTATATTAAATAAAAATATTTTATACTTCTTTATAGAATCTCTCATAAGGGCACTAATTAGAGCTGTGGGTGTCAAGTCAATAATATCCTATTCTATCTCATCTCATTCTTTGGCAACTTTAAAACTATCTCTTGAGCGGGAAAAATCAATTTGCTGTTCTTTCAACCCTCTATATCATCCGTATCACTCCTAGTGCTGGGCAAAGATGCCAGTACTTTCAGGCATGCGCCTTTAATAACCTTTGAAACCACAAGTATAGACATGCCTGCATTACAGTACCTGTAAACTCTCCATACTTCTCAGCCTTAGACACTTGGAACTGAAGGTTAAATAAAATATTAGGTACGATAAACTATGTTACTTGTGCAAGTACCTGAAGCAAAGAAGAAACATGAGTTGGAAGAGTGTCTGTGCTTTAATTTACCAATAGAAAGGCCCATGTGAAGACCAATTAAACTAACACTATAAAGAATGTAAATTGTAGTTGTAAATGCCATGTGAAGGTGATAGTAAAACCCCGAAAAATTAATTAGGTTATTTTATTTAGGGTTTTATAAATCTTAAAACGAACCAAAAATAATATTTAATTAAATAAATTCTTAAGAATCAATATCATTTATAACCCATTCGTATTCACTTAATAGTAAGTTTTTGACTTTTTATTATCACACAAATGATATAGTTATGAGTGATTACGTTCTTTTCTAGAAAATTTAATGTAATGACTTTTAAATTCCACACATATTAATAAAATTTAATATAATGACTTCTTGAATTCCACACATATTCTTCTATATAAAGGAGAGTTCTATTGTTAAATGAAACATCCTCTGGATAGCTTGTGAGTACATTTGGCTTTAGAAAAATTACATTCATATTAGGATCATGTGTCGTATTTGTGGATGCCTCATCACAATTCCAGGTCCGTATAATTATTTGAAATGTTGTATTTTTCCTTGTTGGCAGCCCTGGTCGGCCTAAGCCTAGATTCGACCACCATGCACCAAGTGCAACTAGGGTCAAGGAATTGACTCAGTCCGACACGGGGCCATACCCTTAAAATTTCTATGTGGGAGTCTTGGTCGACTTGAGTATCTGACCACCATGTGCTCATAACGCAAACGGGGTCGACTCAATTCGGCACAAGGTAGCACCCCCTGAAAGATTGAACACCTGCCCCTATGCCGAAAGGGGTGACAGGGCGCAATGGCGCAAGACGGCTCATTATGCACTTGTGATACCGAGAGGGTGAGTCAATGGTAAATATTGGTAACTACAGGCCGTGGGCCACGTAGCGTGTGTGCACATGCATGGGATGGTAGCTGGATGGGGTGGCCACCCCTCCCAGCATATAACGAGCCCAACATAGGTTCATAACAATTAAAAGACTCTTAAAACGATAACGAGGATTTTATTGACTTGTTTCATTTAATTATACGACTTAGTGTTTTTATCACTAAAGAGAATTGCCTCCGATGAGCATGGAAGGATGGGTAGAGTTGGTGTAACACCCCAAATCCGGTCCACGCTCGTGAACCGAACCGGCATGTTACAGGCCCCGGTTAGGTCGGCTAACCCGAACCCAACTCGTGCGGATCTAATCTCGGCGTCTTAAGATGAAGATACGACTCGTCATGCATGGATAAATGCTCAAAATCCTAACATGATACTACATGGATGACGTGCAAGGTAATTCATACAACAATACGATTACGATCAAAATTAATAAAAATTCTAAAATACAACGGACAGAAGTCTCCCCTAAAAGTGCAATTAGGGTCCACCCTGTCAAAATAATATATACAAGTATATATGCATATATCAACAATTTCATTAACACACAATCTAATATACTGTAAACTCATTCTAGAACTGGGGTCTCAACCCACAACGCTTCCACTGTGCACTCTATTCATGTTTCACATTCTATCATGTCTTAACATTTAATCATGTCACATCATCATGTCTCAAGCATTTAATCACACCATTCACTATATAATAACATCATAAACACAATATAATCACTCAATCGACTGACATGTGTGCAAGCGACAACAGTGCTCCTCCGTCCAAGCTGGCTCCTCCAACTCGTGATTATTACCTACATATAGTATAAAAACACGTCAGTAACAAGTGTTACTGGTCCGAAAAATAAAATAACTATAACAAGCTGGCTATGAGAGCAAACTCTCATATGAAAGAAAACATCATATACTCCACGTGAACACTCTGAAGGGCACTACTGAGGAGCCACTGGGCTGCAGACCCGGTAGCATCCCGAACTTACTGATCTGCTGCTGCTGATGCCGCTCTCGGCATTTTCTTACTTCATTTTCTGGTCTCAAATCCTAAGCCCTCTCCTTACCTCCATATTTCTCCTGGCCTTGAGCACGAAGGCCGAGTACTCTCAGGCAGTCGCCTTTAGTACCCTTTGAACCACAAGTCCGGACATGCGCTGTACTAAACAGTACCCGTAAACCTCCACGTTCTCCGGGTGTGAGGAACTCAAATGCGGAGTTGTCAGGATCCCTCGGGAATGGAACAGTCCGCTGGCACTAATCCAGAGCCCACTTTGACTGTCACGGCATCCGCTCATGGTACGTGCAGTCGGTTTCTCCATCTCTCGTCTCACTGAAAACGTGAAAACTACATATATATAGGGCTGGGTAGGGATTTATATAATAGGCCCGAAGGCAACTTGTGGTGGATCTTGTTTTCGAAATCATCCTCGATGGATCTCATCCTCGAGGGGTTATTAATCCGGAAAACTGTTCGGTTAAATGGCCCGAGTTAAGTGGGATCCGATAAAACGCCACTTAACCCGTCCTGCAGATAATAAAATAAACATACAATAGAAGAGACGTAAAATAGAGTCGAGTCCTAAACGGACCTGGTAGAAGCTCCAAGCGTGTCATCGCGCCTAGGCGGCGAGCTCCTACTTCGTACCTACACATCAAAACTAAATACTAACGCCCGCTAACTAAATGATGCATCAAACTCAATGAACATCACACACAATACAAATAACATCCATCAACAGTCAAATAATCATAATGTGAAAATAATTCTAAGTCATCCTATTCATACCAATTTTATACTATTTTTCTAAGTTATGTCATACTCGATTAGCATGCTCAAACTCGATCTACCTCATTAGATCACTCACTATTCATTCCCAATTAATTGCATCATGCAATCATCACTGCACTCATACTCATACATTTATCATAACAATTATTCAATCCTAGCATGTTGTGCTAACAATCATCAATTTTAAATAACTAACTCGGAGGTAATTATACCTCATGTCATCGGCAATCGGCGACGACTAGGGTTTCGTCGCGCGTCTCGGAGCTCGAATTCGGCGCTCATCAGCGTCCGAAGTTCGATTGGGATCGACTGGATAAGCTCCGCGGAAGATCCGGCGAACTCCAGTGAATCCGGTTTTCCGGCAAGTTCTAGCGGTTTTCCGGTGGCTTTAGTGGTTTTCTGGCACCTCTCCGGCGGTTTTCCGGCAACAGTCGCCGGCGGCGTCTACTAGCTGGATAGGGGTCATATTGGGTACCATTGGAACCGGCTCGGTGAGCCCGACTCATCTACGGCATCGACGTGGTCAACAGAGGTGGTGGCTCACCGGAAAATGGCAAGACAGAGGCCGGCGGCGATGGGTAGCTAGATCCGGCCGGCCTGGGCAGCAATGGCCTGCGCTCCGGTCGGGGAAGGTTGCTGGGTGGTCGAGGGTGTCGAGGCTACAACTGGATCATGGCGGTAACGGTCGCCAGCGGCGCGATCGGCGACGGTCGCCGGCATCGCGATCGGCGACGGAAGCGCAATGCTGGCGCGGCGCTAGTCACGGCGGTCCGGTGTCGTGGAGGCCGAATGGTGGCCGGGTCTGGTCGGGGCAGCATGGCGACGCCGTGGCGGGGCTAGGTAGCGTCGATCGGCGGTAGACCGGCATCGACGGCGGCAGCGACGACAAGCAAAAAGGGGCGGCATCGGGGCAAGGGTTTGGGCGAGGAAGAAGAAAAGGTCAGGGGTGTTTGGTGGCAAACTCATAAATAAGACTTGACTCGTCTCCGGCTCGAGTCAAGAATAATAACTAAGTCGTATTAAATCCTAAAAAATCGGGAAAAATCCCATAAAATCAAACAAACACCAAAACATCATAATGATATGCTCTAGAACTATCAACCCACCCAAACTGCCTGTAACGCGTCCTAACCCGGTAAACGGCCTAAAACTAATTTTGCGATCTACTATATATAAAAAAGAAAAAATAACTGGCATACTCTCATATATTCTGATAACTCATTCTATTATATTGTGTTCATGACGTTATCATCATATACTTGGGTACGCATGACCTCATAGCTCATACACGCGACTGGCGTTGGCTCAGTACACGTGTTCTGAATCTGACTCAACTCGAAACTAATGGTCGAACCGACCGGTTCTAAATATAAAACCCTAACTCGAATCGTGGGTTTTACAGTCGGGACAGATAGAGGACTGTATTATTGGACTATTCTTTTCTTGAGATTGTTTGCGTGGCAGTGAGATTTTGGTTCGGTTCATGGGACTACATTAGTTTAAAATATTGGACTATATTAAATTTATTGTTATGGATATATTTAAAATATTAAAAATTAATAGGAAATTAATTTATGAGACACTTAGTTTCGTATAGTAAAACTTGGCTTGTGGCTTGGAACGGGCGGGTAATTATAGTGATGTAAACTAGGTGGAACACCTCTATATTGCTTCTTTGTGTGAAATGCGTGAAATATGAATGTGTATGTGGAGATTTTATAAATTATAAAATTATACAAGTTTGTGAAAATTTTCTCTCGTCCTAATTATAGGGGCAACTCTACAGAATTTTTTTCAAAATTTGAAGTTTCTTTTAGAATTTGGATTCATTTAGGATGTCTTATTTGAACAAACCCAACCATAGGAGTCTATGCATATTTTTAGTGTGATCATGTGTGTTTTGGATGTGCATTAGATTCCCTCAAGCCTTCCGTATGTCTATTGTGTGGGTCAGTATTTCATTTTAAATGAGCAAGAACAGTGGTCCAGGATTTAATACTTTGATTTGGTTCACATTGCGAGCCGAATTGGGATGTTACAATTATGGTATCCGAGCCAACTCTTGGTCAATTAAGATGGAAGACTCTATTGTTGTGTTGTGTTATCAGCTTCCCATGAGTCGATTTGACTCTCCTCCAACAGGTGAGTTTTCTATGCCTTTTATGTGCTTTTGTTCTTTGTGTAAGTACATATCCTAAGCACTCTCCAAACCTCCATATAACTCTTAGCTCAGGGCACAAAGGTTGAGTATTCTCAGGCAGCAAGTACCCTTTAATACCCTTCGATACTACAAGTCTAGACATGCATAGTACACAACAGTACTCGTCTACTCCATGCCTCTTCGAGTGTGAGGAAGCTCAAGACGTAGAGATGTATGGTTCCCTAGCAAATGGAACAACCATCTCACTGATCCAGAGCCTCCTGTGACCTACGTATGCGCCCCCTCACGGTATATGCAAGGTCAAGTCCACCAACTCTCGGCTCACTAAAATTTGATAAAAACTATATATAGGGGGAATCATGTAAGTAAGCCAAAGAAAACATGAGGTGGAGCTATGTTCGAAAACAATACGAGGATCCTATCCTCGAGGGTTATTAATCACACAAGTAAAATACGTCTATATGTCCATATTAAGTGGAGTGTGATAAAAGAGCTACTTAACACGTCCTATGGTCTGGTAATCAAATCCATGATAGAGTAGAGTAATAAAGCTGAGGTAAGTCCTAACAGACCTGAGGTCCAAGCTCCAAGCGTGATGGAACATCTATGGCAAGCTCAGACATTTGAACCTACATCGGAGCCCACAGCTCAACAAAAGCTTGACATCTCTATATACTACAAGGTCGTGGTGTGTGTTCACATCAACAAGAATATCTCAAACAATCAAGGGGACTTGTCGAATCAACAAATAAACACTTGATACACAAATTGAGCCATGACAAGTAATAAATAAATAAACTAAATAAACAAAGCAATTAAATAAACGAGTGATAAATAAAAATAAAATAATAAGTGCATGAGTAAACATCAAAACAATAATAAAGGAAAACTAAACACACACGAAAATAAATAACAAATAATAATTGATTAAATAATTAGGAAAAATAATTAAATAAATAAACTCATAAATCAATAAAATAATAATAAATGCATAAAAATAAATAATATATTAATCATGAATAATAATAATAATAACATAAATATACTATATAAGTATGCGACTAAACATGAATAAATAATAGCATATACGTGAGTAAATAATAAATAAATAAATACATAAATAATCAAATAAATAAGTAGATAAATGAATAAATAATTACTAAAAATTAATCATGAATAATAATAATAATATAAAAATCAGATATATGATATGTAACTAAACACGAATAAATAATAACATTAGTGAGTAAATAAAGAAAAATAATTAATTAATAAATTAATTAAGGTAGACATGAACAAGAATAATATTAACAAATAAATATATCATTAATAATAATAAATAATCATACAAACATTCATCATATATGATGAATCAATAGGTAATAAGAGATAAAGCAAATAATAAATAAATCAATCAATCAATAAACAATTAAAGAATAATTAAATAAAAGCTTTCATAACATAAAAATGTGCCAAATAATGTAAATATATATCTAAAATAATATAAGGATTCTCAAATTACAAAAAATAGTCAAAAACTGGGCAAAAAACGACTGAAAAAGGCCACCGAATCAACTAGGCTGAGATGGACCGAGTTGGGCCAAGTTGACTCTGTCCAAGTCAACTCTCTGGGTTGGGCTCAATAGGTTGGCTGGGTTGCAAACTTGGTCACAGGCAGATGGACGTGAGCATGGACGTGGATAGGGCTAGACACAAATATGGTTGATCGGGTTCGACTGGGCAATTGGTGTCCGTCACTTTTGATAGTTGCGTTCAATAGAGGGGAGGATGGGGAGTGTGACTTAGGCAGTGGTTGACGAAGTCCGGCCACCAACTGGTAGGAACATGGCTGGAAAAGGGGGATCACTCGCTGAGAATGGTGGACTCGCTGGCAGCTAATGCAGCCATGATAGCCGCAGGCGATTGGCTTTGGTCTCAAAAGCTTGGCCGAGTGGAGGGGAGTCGACTTGGGTTGTTGGCCTCGTCGGAGGAGGATTGCCAATGATGAAAAAGGCTTGAAATAGGTGACGACGACAAAAATTCGGCAAGTACAATAGCTTTGCCCGCAGCCAATGTGGCGGTGCCAGCACCAGTGGTCCACTTAGGGTATATATATATATATATATATATATATATATATATATTCAAAAAGCTTGAATCGACGCCAACAAAGGTTAAAATTGATTTGAAGCCTAATTGAAACTCTACAAATAAAAATCAAGGCAAGGAAGCTAAATGAGCCTCGAAACCCTATACTCAACTAGTGATAATTTGGGGGTTAAATTAAGCTGAGCCCATAGGGCAGTCTGATTGTCCAAGATCTTTAAGATGGATGCAAAAGAGATACCTTGAAAAATCATAAACGGATACTAAACACTGCAACGATGTAAATCTAGCCCTAAAACTCTAAGTTATTATAAGGAGGAACTCGTATACTACGAGTATACACTGATAACTCATGTTCTACTATAAGATAATTGAAGCCAACATTTGTATCTGGGACACACTCAGCCTCCATACCATGCTCATATGGTCATTTACCCCATACTCATGGTCTGAATGCGGAATTAACTTAAGACCGGCCCGAACCGGGCAAGGTAACAAGCTGGTAAAATCCTAACCTAAAGCTGGAGTTTTATAGTTCTTCACAAAATAATGATAACTACAATTTTGTCAAGATGGTTCACAAATGGTTCCAATCCCAAAATTTATAAGTGCACCCAAAACTCCAACATTTCAACTACATGGTTATATTAATCGCAAACATATGGTTGCACAATTAATTAATTATATATTTCGTTGCCAATTAGTCCGGAAAATTCCATGACCATAACGAAGTATACAATATATATTTCATATTGACTTTAGTATGCTAACTCCAAAGTCTATTACCGTTCACAATCCTTGTTGACATTCAGATACATGCTATATGCACGACGAGAGAGGGAATTTCAACTTCTCATATATGACAAAACATGAGGAATGGGACTTCTGATATTGAGGCAAATGAGCCTAACAGCTTAATAAATATTATAATTTATCTTGAAAGGGTCCATGGTACGAGTAGGGAAGGCAAACTTGTGGCAATGAAGGAAGGTAGTACTAGGCATGAATAAGATTCGTTTATTTTTTTATAATTTTTTTCGGTCGTCGACCAATTTTCCGATATATGACATATAAGATCTAATTAGGTGTCCTTATTATTTTAAATCAAGTAAAAATTTTATTTTAAACTTCCAAAGGGAAACAAGATAGGAAGATAATTATATAAAGATAAAATTAAAAATAAAGGAAGATCAAGGATTTTAGGAAAATGTTTGAACAGTTATATATATATATATATATATATATATATATATATATATATATATATATGAGGATGCTAGAATGTGAACCTCAATTTAAATGCAAGCTTTATGAACTGTAATTAGGACCGTTGATTTTTCATATAGTAGTTTACATTGGTGATTATTTATAAAACTATCTATAACTATCAATTGTAATTCCTCAATTTAAACTGTTACATGAAAAATTAACAGTTATGATGTAGGTTCACAAACTTGACAACTAAAAATGGTTAACACTCTAGCATTTTCGTGTGTGTATATATATATATATATATATATATATATATATATATATATATAATCCCTACAAAATATAAGTTTCTTCATGATTTGATAAACTTCAAGCACATTGTAAACCCGTAGAGAAAGTGGGGTGAAAAAAAGCTGGTGGTAAAAAGTAGAGTCGGGAAATATTTCTCACAGTTTTAGGCATGGAGAAAAGTAAAAAAATTAATACATGTTTATCTACAAACATAGAGATAATATTAGATTCTAAAACAGTGGAGAAAGTGTGGCAAAAATTGAAACTTTTATCTATAAGTTTTTTTATAAAGAGTGGAGAAAATCATTTTTGTAGTGTGTGTGTGTATATATATATATATATATATATATATATGGGTTAAGTTTTTCTGAGCAAGAGGAAGAGATAATTTTCTGCCCCCATTTCTAATCTGGGTTGTCCAATCATAAGGATGGCCCAGATTTGATGAAAAAAAACAAAACACCCTCCACCCCTCTTTCACCGACGGCCAGGTTTCGGCAACGGCCAACAAGCTGGGCTTGGCCGACATTGACGTTGTGGCCGAAACTTGGCCACTGGCTAATTTTTTCTTTTTAAAGGTGCGGCTAGATCTAGCCGCCGCCTACCAAGTATGACCGCCACTAGCTGGACTTGGCCGAGGGCCGGCCAAGTCCAACCTACATCGACCAGATCCGACCATGGCAAAAGCTTTTGTTTTAAAAGCATGACCAAATCTAGCCGCAGCCGGCCAAGTCCATCCCACGACGACTAGATCTATCCGCCACCAGCTAGGTCTAGCCGCCACTGGCCATTCCCCAGCTAGATCTGGTCGGGGGACAGCCGGGTCTGACTCACGGCAGCAAGATCTATAGCTGCACAACTAAATTCGGCCGCGGCCAACCATGTCGGGCTGCCCCGTGGCCGGATTTGGCTAGTGGACAACCACACATGGCCACCCGCAATCGGATTTTGCTTGATATAGCCAGCGCCGACATCGTTGGGAGAGGAGGGGTTTATGTTTTTTTTGAAAAGAATAAATTTCAACCATCCTTGTAATCGGACAACCCAGATCAAACTTTGGAGCAGAAAAATTTTCTACCCAGGCCAGGCTCACCCAATCAGCTCTATATATATATATATATATATATATATACACACACACACACACGAGTGCTTATAAATCATTTTCACTTGCTAAAAACTTTTCCCTGTTGATAAAGAAATTAGGGAGCTAAATGGCCACATTTAGAGACAAAAAAAATGTTAATAGATCACAAAAAAATACACATTATTCTTTGCGGTTTGATTAAAATGCAGCATCTCTAAACATTTTCCATCACCTAAGTCATGCCGTTCCATGCTTTCCCGCAGCAAACGTCTTCCACAAACGAGGTCCCAAGTCCTAAACAGACTACATATTATATACATCCTTCCCTGCCAAACAACCAACCATACAACCGCCGAGATTCGGGAAGTCGCATTACACTCATCATAGCTGCACTCCCATCCTCGTATCTCAATCCTTTACCCTCTATAAATCATTACAAACCATAGTCCCTGGCTCCTCCTCCCATTGTGTTCTGAGCTGACAATTTTATTGCACCTCATGCACCCCATGGCTCTCACTAGCATCACCTTCTTCTTCTTCACATTGGTCGCAACTATGGTCATGGCAGTGGGAGCTACACCTTATGGTGGTGGCACAGATTATTCACCACCACATGGTAAGACAGGTCCATTGCCGGGGAGAGGTGGCTTTTTCCTGCTGGATTCCCCTTTTGTTATAGGAACCCAAAAATTTGCCAAGCCGTGGGCAGCCCAGGGCTGGACTGTTGTAGGAGGAAGTGCGTGGATGTTAGGTATCATCGGCTCAACTGCGGGAAGTGTGGGAAGGTATGCTCGTTTGGGTGGTTGTGCTGCAATGGCCGATGCGTTGATGTAAGGTTTGATAGTTTAAACTGTGGACGGTGTAACAACGAGTGCTATGAAGGAGGTTCTTGCTTCTTTGGCCTTTGCAATTATGCATAGATACCTCATGAACACATGATATATACTATTTGATGGATTTCAATTGCTTCATATTTATGTTGTATGCTAATTGGGTTGGTATGTTGTGAGGATAAATTAAGGATATTAAGTGCAAGTACACTCTAAAGAATAAGGTCTTGATCACTTTAAGTGTTGAGAGTTACATGTACCAATATAATAATTGTATTGATATAATTATTATATGGAATAAATTTGATCATGAGTTTATGAAAATAATTAAGGGCGGGATCCATCTGCTGGCAGCCAGATTGGCCGCCATACTTTTTGTTAAAAAAACAGAGTTCGTTCTGGCCGCCTGCTACAAAATATGGCCAAGTGCGGCCAAATCCAGCTTCGGCCAGGGGGTAGCCACATCCATGCCCACCTGGCCGGATCTTGTCGTTGGCAGTCAGAATGGCCATTGGCAACAAATTTATTTTTTAAAAATGGTGGCCAATCTAGCCGCCCGTGGCCAAATCCAGTAAGATCACCCCATTAGATGCGGCGGGGGGCTACCAGACCCAATTGTATCTAGCCAGATCCAGTCACCGGTGGCCGGATTAGTCGCCTCTTTTTTTATTAACTGATTTGATCTTAGTCATCCTTGTAATAATAATAATAATAACAACAACAATAATAAATGGTTCAATTGGATGATTCTAAATGAGAACTTGTTTGAGTCTAGAAGATTTTTTGGACTTAAGTATCAAGACAAGGCTTCTTAGTGAGATTTTCCATTAGGCACAATGAAAATTATATATCGTAATTATGCTAAAAGCACTAATTGTTCACAAAAAAGTTATTTATTTTTAGAGTACTAATTTATTGTAAGATGCAAGTAAGACTTCACATCAAGTAGTCCCTCTTAAAAATTTCATCTTCATCGATTTCTTTAAAAAAATAAAGAAATTCTTTTCGAAGAGGTTTTATATTTTATGTTTACAACATAACTAACTCTTTATAAATTATAATTAATAAATTTTCACTTATTTTAATCTTGATTAAGTTAATAATAATTAGGTGTTGCCTATTAGAGACTAAGTTAATAATATATATATATATATATAGACACACACAATATACACACGTAATCAAGTTTCATAATTAAATAAAACAGGTCCTTCACATATTAATCAAGTCCTCCAACTTAAAATTATTAAGCTCTTTCATACAAGTCTTCTAGCTATATCAAGTCCTCAAGTTAAATAGATATCTCATTCCAAAAAAAAAAAAAGTTAAAAGAGACATCTTTTTTGTTCCAATTACGTAATTTCCCTTCCAATTGTAGCTTTACCATATATACACCTTAAAGCCTTCTTTTTAAATTTAACAAACAACAAGCAGTGTCAAAAAGCCCAACAAGTGGGTATGCATCAATGACTCAATCATAACATCAAATACCTCATCTACTATGGTAAGTCCATGTTTGAGTTTTAATTTTTTAAACATATGCATATTTGAGTCTTGACTGATCTTTTCAAATCCCGATCTAATTGAAATTAAAAATCATAAACACATTCACACTAATATAGTACTAGATCTAATCATAATAAGTATTGAACGTAGAACTAAATAATTATTTAGGGGGATACTATCTATTTATATTAAAGAAATTTCATACTCAAAATTTATTTTTATGGCCCGTGACCATTAGAACTCCATTCTCTAATAACATGGCCCTCAATTGACTCGTATAGTAAGTATAATGGGCCTATTATGAGGGTTTATATTGTTAAACTTGAGTACTGTTGAGTAAGTATATATATATATAATGATCGGATACCCCAGGGGTGACTGCAAGAAAATTTTCCTCCAATCGCCCCAATTTAGGCCGTCGGATATAATCTGTTGGCCCAGATCTATTTTTATAAAAAAACCTTAATCTCCATCCAATTCATTGCCACCGCCGCCCTTGGCGTAGCGGCGCCGCCATATGCCACACCCACTCCCTCGCCCTCGTCGTTGTGCCCCCGCTAGGGTTGGTGCCCCCTACCCACGTCGATGTGTCGACGCTCGCCCTTGCGACTCCGCCCGTGCAGACGCGCGCCCTCGCAACTCCTCCCACGCCACTCCCCCGCCCCTTGCTCGTCGTTGTGCCCACACCAGTGCCTGCCCTCGTGTCCGCACCCACTCCCACTCTCACACCAGCACCCATGCCCACGCCGTTTCCCTTGCTCATCTGCCACGCCCATGCCCATGCCCACTCCCTATGTGCTGCCACTGTTCCTCCTCACTGCGCCCACACCCAAGGAGGAACGGTGGAAGCGCATTGAGTATGGGCACAGCGGAGGTCCTTGGCAACACGGACGGGGGCACGAGGGTGTGAGCGCAACTGATGGCGCGGGGCTTGGTGGTGGGTGCAGGCGCCAGTGGCAACAGCATGGACGGCAGTGGGATGAAGGCGGGCAAGTTTTTTATTTTTTAAGAAAACATATCTAGGCCATCAGATATATATATATGTATATATATATATATATATATATATATATATAGAGAGAGAGAGAGAGAGAGAGAGAGAGAGGGAAGGTTGCAATGCGCTGCCTGATTTTGGCAGCGCAATGCAGTGCATGGCCCACGGGCAGTCAAGCCTACCCCGCGACTCGCCCGACCCGTTTGACACGGCCGACCGCCAGCCCACCTAACCATGCTTGCCGCCCTGCGACCGACCACCCCCGCCACCCTGTCACGGCTCCCCTGGCACGACCTATTGCTGCGGCCCCCCTCACCTGCCCCAAGCTGCCGCCCCATGGCACAACCACCACCCCTGCCGCCAGCCGCCTTCTGCCATGACCAGCACCACCCCCGGGCGGGCGGGGGTGCTGCAATGGTGGAGGGGCGGGCAGGGGGAGGAGGGCTACCGCGTCTTGGGGCGGGCAGGCGGGCCGCGGAGGAGGTGGGTGGTCATCGTTGTCGCAGGGGGCGGGCGGTGGGGGCTGCTGCCACGGCTTGGGGCAGGTGGGGAGGGGGCCGCCGTGGCTTGGGGGGAGGCGCTGCGCCCCCTCACCTGCCCCAAGCTGCTGCCCCATGGCACAACCACCACCCCTGCCGCCAGCCGCCTTCTGCCATGACCAGCACCACCCCCGGACGGGCGGGGGTGCTGCAATGGTGGAGGGGCGGGCGGGGGAGGGGGCTACCGCATCTTGGGACGGGCGGGCGGGCCGCGGCGGCTTGGGGAGGGCTGGGGGGCCGCTGCGGCTTGGGGCGGGCTGACCCCCCGCCCGCCCCTCCGACAACGACGATCACCCACCTCCTCCGCTGCCCGCCTGCCCACTCCAAGCCACGGTGCCCCCCTCATCCCCACCCACCCCAAGCCGTGGCCCCACAACCTACTCACCCCTCCACCGTTGCCCCCCCCCCACCAGCCTAGGGGTGGTGGTGGTCGTGGTAGGGGGTGGCTGGCAGTGGTTTGGTGGTCGTGCCATGGGGCGGCGGTTGGGGCAGGCGGGGGGGCCATGGCAGCAGGTTGTGTTGGGGGACCGGCGACATGGTGGCGGGGGTGGTTGGGCAGGCATGTCAGACGGGTTAGCCAGGTTAGGCGGGTGGCGGGGTAGACTTAAAGGCCTGTGGGCGGTTGGATGTCATCCAACGGCCCACGGGTCATGCGGTGCCAAAATCAGGCAACACATTGCAACCTTTTGGGTGTGTGTGTGTGTATATCCGGGTTGCACGAATCGGCCGATTCCGTGCGGAATCGGCCGATTTAAATCGGATCGGCGTGATGCCGATCCGATTTCGGGCCGAATCGGTCGCTGAATCGGCCGATTTCGGCCTATTCCGACCGATTTAACTCGGAATCGGAATCGGCCGATTTAAATCGGAATCGGTTTTTATGAAATTACTAAAATACCCTAGGTCTGATTTTAATTAAATTAATTAAGCATGGGTAAAATGGTAATTTGGCTTTTAAAAACCTCCCCGCTTCCGCCGTCGTGCTCGCTCCGCCGCCCTCCGCTCCGCTTCCGCCCTCAGCTCCGCCACGGCCGTCCGACCATGCCGCCGCCCCGTTTCCGCCTCCGCCGTGCGTCCCCGACTCCGGGGTCGCCGCCCTCCGCTCCGCTTTCGCCCTCAGCTCCGCCACGGCCGTCCGACCACGTCGCCGCCCCGTTTCCACCTCCGCCGTGCGTCCCCGACTCCGGGCTCGCCGCCGGCGGGGGTAAAGAGGGGAGGGTGGCATTCTCGTAATTAAAAGTTGACTCGAGTCTAACTCGAGTCAAAAATAATAATTAATTCTAAATAATTTTAAAAAAATCTTAAAAAATATTTAAAAATATCATAAACTATAATACACAGAATAATATCAAAATAACATCAATACCTAATTTTAATATATTTATATTATGAATTGTCAAATTATTATATATGACCGATTAAATTAATTTGGACCGATTCAACTGAACGGATTTCTGGCCGATTCAGATCGATTCCGATTCCGATTCCGATTCGCTAGAAAACTGATTCCGATTCCGATTCCGATTCATGCAACTATGGTGTATATATATATAGGTCTGCAGTCACCTTGATTTGGGCCATCACTACATAGGTAAATGACGCACTGATTACCACATTAATTAGATGCTTCACATACAATGTTTGGTGTAAAGAATTGGTAAAGTGGCATTATTAATTAATTCTTTTCCAATGTTCAAACCCAAATATACTTTATTCGATCGGAAGAGAACCTTCATAATTTTTATAAGAACTTTGCGTTTGTGTGATACGTCGGTCATTACATATGATCATCGCCGCTCTCTCAGTACATGTACGTGAAAAAGTCATACAAACATCAAATCGTTTTAATTTTACGATTCTATATACATATATATGTATGTCAACAAAATATGTTGTGGTCAATATATATATATATATATATATATATATATATATATATATATATATATTTCTAGCCAATGTCTCCTATGTATAGCTAGGAATTAATTTGTTACATTATGTCTACATTACTTTGTGAACTAAAATCACCTGGCATAGGTCTCCTAGTGGCCCTGTCATGCTTAGAACATGACCGTGCTACGGTTCTCTTTTGACATGCCACAGCAAACTACGTGTTCAAGAAATTACATTAACCAATTTGACGATGAAGAAGTGTAGGCTTGCTCGTTATTTAATCCAATCAACCATGAACAAACCGCAGATTGAATTACTTGGGAAGTAGGATATCTTCTTCTATGTTGCAACCAATGCAGCGAGACCTAACTCGCTTGAATTTCTTGAGCTAATGTAACTCAAATATGACCACTCCACTCATTAGTCCCCCAGACCATAGCTACACGTCATTTGCCTAATTAAACTTGCACCAGCTTTTAACCCCTGTAAGGCCCACTTCAACCTTCCCCTCATACCATCAATATCAATCTGCTAGCTTAGCTTGTCTCCCATTAGTAGAGTTTCACGAGGAGCTACACAAGTTCCACATACAAAAAGGATGGCAAAGGCAAACCTTTTGGTTGTAGGCATCCTTGCCGTTGTCTTTGCTGTTCATGTACTGCATGGGATAGAAACTGCTACCGAATATAATGACAATATTGGTGATGATATGCAAGAACTAGCTCAAGCTTCTTTTGAAGAGGTTGAAGTGGGAGATAATATAACATCTTCTGAAAAAATTTTCTGCCCCGGGCGCACCTAATCGCCCCTCTTATATTAATTCAAGAAGCCAGAAATTAGCAGGGATTTGGTGACAAAAAAATTCTCAGTGATGATATAAAGAAAAACTAAATGATAACTTATGTGACAAGCTTGAAACTTCAATGTGAATTTTCTTACATTGAAATTCTCCAAACTAGTCGGCTATTCTATATATATATATTAGGTAAGATTGCCACGTCTTTGTTCCGGGCCTCCTAAATTTGGGTGTAAAGCATTTGTAGGTTGTTTCATAAGTCCACCTAAAATCCCAAGATAGGCGGCCAAGCTGGGGAAAGAGGTACTAGAAGAAATTTTTAGGGATCATGAAATGCGTGGAGATCGAAATTAAGAACAATAGTATCATAAGCACTCTGTTGGTCGACTCTGATACTTACAGACAAAATTAGGGTAGTGTGAAATTTTTTAAAAAATTACATGAAAGTGTTCACTACGCGCTAGCTGTTCACGATGAGTAAACTGTCTCATCAGGTGACCGGCGATGATGAACTGGATAGAGGAGGAGGAGGAGACATTCGTCGACACGTACGGCGTCGGCGAGCTAAGGAACAGTTGCAAGAGTTTCCGGTCTAACCGCTAACGACGACCACCTAAATGCCGTGCACCACCACCAATATTTCATCTTCACTCATAAAACCATAACAATATCACCAGCTCCACAATATCAACCATTTCTAATAATTTTCATTTTTTTTTGTTTTTGAGTTGATGGTGGGGAATGGAGAGGTAGGGATTTGGAAATCATTGTTGGCGGTGGCTCTTAGGAATTGCGATGAAGTCCAACGAGAGCTTTTTTTGGTTTAGCTATTCAAGTATGGGATGTTCTTCGTCCTACCTATTATTGAACATCTTGTTTGACGTACTTGAATTTATCGTTTGATGTCTTAATTCTAATGGTTTTAGTCTGCAACACCCTTTTTTGCTTGACGTATTTGAGTTTTTTGGCTTTTGTTTTCTGGATCAACTTGAACTCTATCCAATTGTATCATTCTACTCTGAATGCTCAGAATGGTTGGGAGGTTTTTCTTTTTAATCCATTTGGTAATAGACAATTGAATTGAATCGAATACTTTGGAATTGTTTCTCCTTAAATTGATCACCGGCCCATATTTTTTCTTTGCTCCAAGTATTTACATACATAACATGGTTTGGCATACCTGAGTTAATTCACTTGTTAGCTCTAGGACTCTAGGGCCTCAAGAGTTCCTACACAAAAATAGTTAGACATGTATACCCCAAAGTATTCTGTCTATAAAACATATGAAATATAGTTAGGAAAAATATATTTTGGCAGAAACATCATGTCATATCATAAGGCATAATGCTACCATGTACGTCTCCCAAAAGTCACATGACCACATGACCACAACAACATCCACAACAGACCACTGACACACAACACCTGGTCCAACATGCTCTAGAGTCATTGTGATCCATGCGCCTAGGCCGGCAATGCCAAGGTTGTTCACTTATATAAATATAAGGAAACACATCAGTAACAAGTATTTTTTGAACCCCAAAATAACTATTACATAAAACAACAAGCGCTGGTAAATAGATAGCTTGTATATGTGGGGAATTAAATAATAAGACAGCATATCTCCAACACAACCATTAACAATTACTGTGGCTACATAATAGGGCCTACCAACAATTGCCACAAACATACATGTTCATGACCACAATAAACACTCATTAGTAAGCAGACCCTGCTTTATGACTCAATAGGGTTTGTCCAAGATCATCATAGTAGTGCATGGTTTGGACATACTCAACGGGAAGTATACACATGTGAAGACACACACTACCAGCAACCAATAAAGCTACAAGTAAGTGTGTGTGTGTACATAGCATATACACATATACATACATATACATATACATATAAACTGTTCATCTAGCACCATATGTGGCACCACTCGGGCTCCATATGTAGTACCGATCGAACCTAGCTGAGCGTTACCTCCTGGTCGGGCACAAAATTAGAAATTCATGCCATTAATAAAGTTTTGGGAAATGATTAATAGGTAGCACTAAAGTGACTTTGAATTGGATCTTACTTTCAAAATTCACATCAAGGGATCTCATCCTTAAAGTTTTGTTAATCTGAAAAAATTAAATGACCTGTAAGTAATGAGAACCAATAAAATACCACTAATTACATCTTACGACTATAAATCAAAACCACAATAGAACTAAGCAGTAAAACAAGCAGGAAGGAGTCCTAACGGGCCTAAGAGAAGTGCTCCTCGTCCTATCGCGATAAGCTCGACTCTAGATGACTTAGGAATGTAGACCATTATTCAAACCCTATATGATGCATAAGTGCAATGATATGGAGACAATCCTAGATGCATCAATATCATGGCATGCAAAAGCACATCACATCATACTCAACCAAGCGCATCATCAAGCATCATGAGATCTTGTAAAAATAAATAAAGATGTCGAGATAGAGATTTCAGTATATTATAAAATAAATTTTAGGATTTCACTTGCATACTTAAATCGAATCCAGAATATTGAAATGCCCAAAAGATTCAGGACAATTTATCTTTAGGCGACTGACATACTAAACGAGTACAAGATCTCGATCAATTTATAAATAGTAACTTAATTTTTCAATTAAATATTTAAGCTTAACCCCACTCGATAATTTCTAAGTAGTGACTTTAGATCGAAGAACTTGAAGAATATCGAATCAGATAGATTTGGTTGGTCTCGAGAGGGCTACTTGAGATGTCAAATCAAACTCGTACCCTTGTTTGTTAATTAATGATTATTTTATTATTAAATTAATCTTATATTGTTCAATTAATTAAGATAATTATTATCTAACTAATTTTTACACCACAAGTATTTTATAACCAAACATGAATTAAAATATTATTATTTTAATTTATTTAGTTAATTAATCATTTTGACATGCAAAATGAGGTTGCACGGATGCGAGCCAAAAATTATCAAAAAACCCCACTCTTCTTATATTTTGAGCTATTATTTTCTTTTTCCTTTTTTCTCCCATTATTAGGTCGCGTCGTAAAATACAGGGCCATGGACCGGGAGTTGTCCTTAATACGTGGACAACTACTTCTAGACTTGTTAAATTTGATTTCGTGTTAGACCGGCTTTTGAGACGAATCATGTATGTATGCAGTACTACATTTGGCGAGCTGGGTTTGTATTATCATATAACTAATTTGTTAGAAGAATTGTGGAATATTAAATAATGGTGCAAATTGAGCTATTTCTTCTTCTTATTCTTCTATTTGAAAAATGAAAGGTTATTTATTGATTATAATTGATGAAAATTTAGTCGACTTCAATGGGCGAATGTACCTATTTCCTACGCAAGTTTCAAGTTTAACAGCCATTAGTGAAACATTATCAGAAATTTGGCAGATAATTGATCCAATTTCAAAGCACAGAGTGGACTTATAAGTAAACTTGAAGTCCTTTACATTATAAAAATCAGGGACTAATCTATACCAGAATATTGAAAATCTAATTCAGACATTGCAGACTCTAATTCCGACCTTGGTTTGCACTAGTGTCTTCCTCTAGAAACCCAGAAGAGAACAATATTACCTACTTATAATATATCAATGTAAGAGACGGATTCTGATTTTATTGTTAAACTGATGAATAGTCGTTGATTTTAGAGATAAAATCTAATTAAATGAAGAGATAAATTATAATAATTTAATAAATTATTTTTATTTAAGATTTTTACCAAAAAGGAGGGGGTTTTATATTACCATGTAGTGAGAAAATTAGGCATAATTATCAAAAAAGAAGGAAAATACGAAAGAGATGATAGTCTCCGATTTTAGAGAGAAAATCTAACTCAATGAATAGATAAATTGTAATAATTTAATATATTATTTTTATTTGAGATTTGTACCAAAGGGGCTGGGTAATTTTTTGATATTATCATGTGGTGAGAAAATTAGGCATAATTATTAAAAAATAGGGAAATATGAATTGTCTAAAACACACGCACTTAAAACATTAAAATAAACTCAACCAAATCTAGAAAAAAATTGTTATTATGCAGGGGTGGCCAGCGTCATGCTAGTCTAGGGGGTTCGGATCTAATCGCCAAGTCTGGCCCCCCTTGACCTCGGCTACCTCTAACTGAGAGCAAGCCATGGGTGGCCAAGATCTGGGGTCAGTTAAGGGGCGGTCGGCCACCCTTGTATAAAAATTGTTTTATGTTTTATAGTTTTGGGTTGGGCGATATTCATTTTTTATTTTATTATAAAGCAAACTCAATGAGAGTTTTGTCATTATAATATATAAAATTTTCCCTTTCGGTAATTCGCTTTGATTTTCTTACTATTTGGTAATATTAAAAATTACATTCTTTTTTTTTGATAAAAAACTCATTTTCTTGTGTTGTATTTTAATTGAGTGCACCTGATTAAGTCGGCTTGCATGTTCACATTAATATATGCTCTTAATTATCAATTTATATTAGTTGCTATGGTCAATTTTATTGGTTTTCTTTTTCTTGTGCTGTCTCGAAATAACACCACGAGTAATGTAGTATTCCTGCAACTATTTTGTGCATTAGTGACATATGGAAATTCGTTTCTTGTAAGTATTTGTGTATTCTAGATGTCCCTTTTCGTAGCATTGCAGTACTTGAATTTCATTTAACAAACTAGCTAATTATATGAACATTATTTAAGTTCGATATCATGATTTCCTCATCATTATTTTAAATCATAGATTAATGTGATGAACATATCCTGTTTTGACTACCTATATTTCTATTAGTATGGATATTCTAACACGAGGGATCAATAAAAAATATATATTATTCCTTTACATAATAATATAGTGCGCTTGAACCTAACTTGCATCCTTCATTTGTTCAACAAATCGAATTCTTCTAATGCTTATGATCGAAAGTCTTACATTGAAAATTTTAAGCCATTTCATACCAGAAGAAAACTAGCTGTTTCTCCCATATACGTGTTTCATCTTCTGATATCTTATCTCCTATATAAATAAAAGCTCATTACTCCAAATCAATACACTAAACATTACCTTTGCCTTTCTCTGCATGCACCAATTTGCACATCATAGTGACTGGCTTCCATCTTCCTCTTGTCAAATATTGCAGCAATGAAGATGGGTACTATGATATTGTACTTCTTAATATTCTTAATGGCCATGCAAGTAGGATCAATCGTCTTCCACAGGGTTGAAGCATTTGGTGAAGATGATCAACAAGACGATGCATATGGGATTGCCACAAAACTTGAAGGTGACCAAGTATACCGGCGCCTTGCAGAAAAGATAGTAAAGCCTACATGCAACAAGTATCCTCAGATATGCCGGAAAAAAGGTTCACCTGGTCCGGACTGCTGCAAGAAAAAGTGTGTGAATGTAAGAACCGATGGTCTCCATTGTGGTATGTGTGGTTACAAGTGCAGGAAGAACGAGGCTTGTTGTCTTGGGCGCTGCGTGAATTTGTTCAAGGACGTGAAGAACTGTGGGAGATGCAACAAGAGGTGCAAGAAGGGCGATGTTTGCATCTATGGCCTCTGCAATTATGCATAGATTGGTTGAAGGAATTTTTACTCTGATATAATCAGAATCTATTAAAAAAGAGTGGACCTCTTCTTATACACACTATGCATTGATTTAAATCTTGAATTTTATTTTGAAGTGTTGCACTACAAAAAATTTCATTTTTGCCTGTGACAAGATGTGGAGTATATTTAAGGTTGTTGGGTGATATTTTGCCTTCGGAAAAGTATAGCTCACAAAATAATTTGAAAAACCGTGGAGAAATATCTCCAAAGTACATATATTCTATATAATTTGTGGACAATAGTGTCAATGAATTTATGCATATTTAAAACATTATTTCACAATTTTTAAAATTATATTGTGCAGATTACTTTCCCCTTGGTGGTATTCTCTACACCAACTTTAAATATGCTCCATGGCTTATTGTGCCTAAAAGCTATATTTTTTTGTGGTGTTGGTGTTGAAGTTTTCTAGAGATGCACTTTATAACAAAAAGTGCAAGCAATCTAAATTAACTTCACATGAATCTCCATTTTAAAATTATTTGCTAGGACTATAATCATTGTAGTTTTAAATTTTTATTCTAATTTCTAAAGCTACAAGAGTTGCCTAGCTTTCTAAAATCAACTTTTCATCTAATGTTCAAATTGACAATACATTCATGGCTGCATTGAACGTCTAGTTAAATAACATATAAAAAATATAAAATTTATGCATTAAATTTTTTTATTTGATGATTTGGCTGCTAATTAATCATAAAGGTATCAGCTTATATGCAACACTCACAATTTTTGTTTCAGTTTGACATCAATAAATAAAGATTTCAAAATGTAACTAGTTTCCATCTATTGAATTACAAGATTAGAGTAAATGATTTTGATAACTTTGTAGCCGACATTATCAAAAAACCTTCTACTTATAATGATATAAATATTTAAAATGATAGTCTGTGTTAAATACTAATGTTAAACGTAAGAATGCACTTGAAGCGTGATTTTTTTCTAACAAATTTAACTCCCACATAATTGAAAATTTTTTACCTACTATGATAAATCTAACTAGTTTTTTTCTAAAATGGTAATGTTGGTTGTACTCTTGATTGTCGAAAGTCTATTTTATTATAGACCCTTTGATCTTTTAATTAGTCATCGTCAACGATATATACTTGTACATAAGAGGTACTAATAATTTTACTTATAAAATGTATAACTAATTAATTTAATTTTGTAATCTTATGTACATTGCCAAGATTAAATTATTACATGATAATATTACTTATAACGACATTCGGTAATACAAATTTTGTTTAGCAGTGTCATTCATTGTAGAGAAAATTTTTAAAATGTGAGACATTTTCCCAGTTTTAAATAATAAAGTAAGGAGATTTTGTGACTACTTAACAAGAAAATTAAAATTTCTTTTATAAATAACACCGTTGAAGTGACTAATAATTGAAAGTGCATACATGAATCTTGGCACCATCAACAGTGGTCGGTACCCTCTAAACCATTGCCGATACAAATCCATAACAAGCAACTGTACATCTTGAATTCATGGCTCTTAGAAGCATATGCTTTCCTTCCTACTAAAGCACAATTAAAGAATAACATTCAAAATTTCACCCCCAAACCATTAGCGTCGAAGTTGTATACGATGATTAACAGATCATCACATGCCCATGGGAACGCAGTCTTTGCGAGTTGCAACATACTTTACTTGCCTTCATGTGTGTTGTCTCTGAAACTCCTCCACATGATCACTTTGCTTTATTAATACGCTTTCTACGATGTCAAACTCACAAAGACATGTAGCCCTTATTACTAGCTCTAACAAATTGAACGAAGCACAACAAACTTCCCTTTACTTCCATGTTCCGCTGAATCCTCTCCTTCTCTTGTGTTCCACACACTCCTCACCAATTCACACCATCTCATGTCAACTCTCCTTATATCCTTCCTATTTAACATCCTCTCCCTCTCTACCACTCCCCCAACATCTCTTGCAGGTTGAAACAAACAAGAGCAGCATTGGGTCCTCTTCCTCTCCTCCTCGCCGACCTCCCTGCACGGACAGTGATGAAGCTGGCCGTGACTTGCACCACCAAGCTCATGGTTGCCGCCATGGCAGCCACCTTCCTTGTCCTGACGGCTCAGGCCGCCGGGAGTCGATTTCTCGCCGACAACGACGCCAATCCGAGGGCCGTATCTTGCCGGAGGAACCCATCAATATGCAGCTCGATCGGTGAAGGTTTTACATGCTGCAACAACAAGTGTGTGGACGTGAGGGTGGAGGATTTCCACTGTGGGAGGTGCAGGCGGGAGTGCAACTACAACATAAATGTTGTAGGGGGCAGTGTGTGAACCTTTCCTACGATAAGAGGCATTGTGGGCAGTGCAACAAGAAGTGCAAGAGGGGAGATTTATGCATCTATGGCCTCTGCGCGTACATTTAGATGCTCCTTGTGAGGGAGTTCTAATTTTCGTCCAACGATTCATTCAAAATGCAATCAATAATAAGGCTCCGGTTCCATATCCTAACATGTTATATATATATACAATTATTGGAGTGAAAGTCCATTATATTTTAAGAGTTTTCTCTGTGAAATACATGGTTTACGTATATGCAATACGTACAAAAATATACACAGATGTACGTACTTCAATTTGGTCATTTAGTATGGGTGTTTAATTTATACAAATATTCATTATACGATTTAGATGTTTGTCTTTGTGCAAAATCATATACGAATATATACATGTAACTCCATTTAAAGTCTGTATGCGGGCGAGTTGATTAAAAACAAAAGTGATCTTTCTTAAAGCTGACGGAAAATATATTATACATTATTAATTAATTTATATTTGTTTATTTTCCTGGGTTGATTTCGTTATTAGATCTTTTACGAGGTGTAGCTAGATCTTTAAGTATGCTTCATGCCTTCAAAGGCAGTTGAATCTGAAATTTTATTTATTTTTATTTTTTGGTAAAAAAATAGTCTTTTTTTGCTGTAGTTTATTTACAAGTGGCATTTAGTTTGATCTTTGAAGAGCTCAAATTAAGAAAGTAAACACGGATTCTCCACCTTTAAGTTAGCTTCTCGGTCCAACTAGTCTACGATGCCAGCTATTCGTATACTTAAATTGTGCTCTTCCCATGCAACTAGGCTTTGGAGTTTGGGAGTTCTATGCTTCAATTTGGGGCATCTCAATTCACATCAAACTACGATTATGTATATTCTCGTCTTTTGTGGTAGCGTTGCTTGATTAGTTTATGAACGTTGTAGTTGCTAATATATATATATATAATGATCAAGATTGTGCAATGTAATGTGATAGACTTAGTTGTTTCTTCAAACATAATTAATGAAGTTGAAAATTATAATTATTATTTTCGCTAATATACTAATCTTACCTAGGTAAGTATTACTTTATTAGTTTTCAGCACTATTGGATTTTATTCACTTAAGTATTAGTTATAAACACCATTTTTTATTAAAATATTAAATCATACCTTGGTGAGTAAGATATGTTGGATTAATTAATTAATTAGAGATCTTATATTTCGTCCACCTTAAAGATATTTTATTTCCTAACTTCATTTCATTATTTTGAAAAAAATTGTCGCTAGAATTCCTAACTATAATACACGAGCCTAATCTAAGTCATAATTTGTATCTAAAGAGACACTCAGATTAGCTTAGATTTATACCCCCTATAATGATCCAATCGTACAAACTAATGAACTTAATTATTTATTCAAAAATAATTAACCAAATTTAAAAATCATCGTCTCACCGTATATGAGATTTTTTCCGAATATTGAATGAGGAATTACCTAAGTGAACCAAATAATTAATTCAAAACTCATAAAAGAACACCCAATGTAAAATGCCCCGCGGCAGGGCTGTACACTGATTTGATATTGCATCAAATAATTGTATCCGAAGACTTCCCGCCCACATGTGGATCTTCCACAAGCTGTGCAGCCGGCGGGAATTAAGAGTACTAGTTTATGTAAGGATCAATCAAGTTAAGTACAATATACTCAAACAACATTAACTTCTCTTGCTGTAACCATCTCTTCCAGCTGCTCTCTATTATAAATTTACATGGTTAACTTGTTCGGCATTGTCAAGTGATTAATTGGTCTAGTTGATTAGCTTCTCTTACTAATCAGCCGCGGCCGCCTTTGTAAAAAAATTATTTTTTTGATTTTTTTTATAATTATTTAGTTTATTTTAATTTTTAAACAAGAGTATTTTAGATGATTCATATTTTTTAGTTTAATAATTAAATCTAATTTTTGTTAATTTTTCTCTTTATAGACATCGGGTAAAACAAAAACAAAAAAAAACTCCTAAACTACTTCCTAGTAGAAGAGCCGAGTCACTCACCACAGAACGAGTTGTGACTCGCCTACACGAGTTATGAGAGTCCGTGTCGGACAAACCGATGACACTCTCGGACACGGACGGCCACAGGCACAAGCCACGCTGGTCACGTCCGTCGCGAGGCTGACGGCCACCTCCGCCGGCGGCCGCCATTGACGCCCTCCCGAGACCTGCTCGAGCTCGACCGATCAAGAAAGACGACGACGACGACCATGCTTGGAAGCCCTGCCACCTTCGAGTTCAGAGCCCGAGACTACGCCGCCGAGGGAGCCGCCGCTGCCCTCACCCGAATCCCCGCTACGTCGCATCCCCTAACCGCCGCCCCGCCGCCACAGGTTCGAATTTCGAATTCTCCGTTTTGGTTGTGGATTTCGATCGATGATCCCCCTCCTGTTGAATATTTTTGGATCCCGTGTTTTGGTTGCAGGGCGGAGTTGCTGGTGTTGATGCTGATGGGGTTTTGGAGTACGACGACCCGTTGAGGTCGGGCGCTAGGGTTTTGGAGGTTTCGGGGTCGGATGCGGAGCGATTGGTTGAGGATGGTGGCTGGCTTGCTGCGGGTGAGTCTTGGCTGTGGGCGAGCGAGTGGGCGGCTTTCAAGAAGTCGTTGATGCAGAGATTTCCTGCTCCCGCGGTTGGGAGAATCGAATCGGTGCGTGATGTTGAGATTGTGGAACTTAGTTTGCGCTTTAGACTTTGATTTCGTTGTTGGAATGGGAGGAAAATGGAATGGTTATATTATATGAAATTATGAGTCATTGAGTTCGTCGATGGGAAGAGCGAGATGTGGTGTATGAGAATTTTCCTTGCTTGAGAGGAATTTAGCCTGAAGTTGTTTATTTTCTCATTTGCAGTCGACTGAAATTGCTGCGCGAAGTGGGATAGGTATGGCGATAGCTTCTGTTTCGATGCTATTTGATTGGGCATGATATTTTAATAGATTGTATGTTACGCAGAAACATTGGGGGAATCTTTGGCGAGTGTGCATTTGGAAGATACTGTTGTGGAGAATGATAAACTCTTGCCCAAGCAAGATTATGTGTCACAAGTAAAAGTCCTCAAAGAAGAAATCATCAGTGCATGGAATGCTGGCGATCATGTGAAATCTCTGAAATTATCGATAAAGGTTACTAGAATTGATTCTTTTTACATCGCAACTTGTTACAATTCTGTGAGTGTGTCGCATGCCATGTATAGAGATATACTTCATTATGTATTACGTTTGTCTTGAGAATTTTGAAAATGATGGAATGCGTTGAAATTCCCTGGCATTTTAGCTATAGGAAGGCTTTGGTCAAGAGTTGTTTATTATGTGGTGAAAGATTGTTATGAATAAGTTCCCTACACACTCACAAAAAGCAGTTTATAGTAGAATATATCAAACAATACATGCTTGTAGTTTTAAAGCATGAATTTCTAGGGCTTGCTTGGAATTGTTGGAATAATATACATAACTTTTGACGTAAATATTAAAAAGGTACCTGTTGCAGACACATGCATATTTGACTCGTGCATTGCACTAGTCAGCCTTTCCTGACTGTGTTGTCTACTCCTGTGCAGGTTGCTAGACTTTTATTAGACACTTCTGCATTACAATTCTATCCGTCACGTTTTTTACTTGTGACAGATGTTTTGGATATGCTTGGTGATTTGGTTTGGGATAGAATTAAAAGAAAAGCGGAATACTATGACGAAGGAGATCTGATGTGCCATTTGCCAGGTGTTGGTTTGTCACTCTTATACTGTGTGATCTATAACATGGCAATTATTTAGAAGGTGCATTTCTTTGTAGCTTTCTGAAATGTTAATTGTGTTGATATATGAGGAAACAAGCTCCTAAGACATGACGTTGTTGTTGTCCTTTAAAAGTAATTCATGACCAAAATGTTGACGAGACCAATTACAATACTTTTAACCATAGTCGTATAGTATGCATAGTTCTTTTCTACTTCTTCATGAATGCTTCTATGTTGTGTACTTCTACGCTCAAGTCGGGAAGAGTTGTTTTTGATGTTGACGGGGCTAAATGTGATGGGGCTCAACTTTAATGTGGGTCATATGTTGATGGATTTCTATTTGGGCTTTTTTTGTTCATATAGATAGAATATTTTACATGCAGATTTCATAGTTAACTAATAGGTTTGAGATTAGCCTCAATACTTTAATGTAAATAATTCTTTGTTCTTTTCTTCTCCATCTTCGTGGATGCTTGTACATTGTCTCTTCCCTTTATATGGAATTATTCCATGAATAGAGCTTGTTGACTGGATCATATTGCAGTTTTGCTTTTAAGTGGTTTTTTTATTGCTTACATTATGTCAGACCCTTAATTCTTTATCTTTTAATTTTTAGTGCTAAACTAGGGTAACTAATTTTGGGGACTCTTTATGTTGGTTATGAAATGTTCTATTGATTTGAGTGCAAGTATATAATCATTGATTATTCTAATGCATTCTGGAGTTTTGTATATGTTTTTTTATAATACTTAAGCAAATGAAATTTTGCTAGCAGCTAGGCTGTGTTTTTTAGTGTTTAACTGATGCGTTCAAGTCCCTCATTAACGTTGATTTTGTTATAATTTCAGAAAATTTTAAATCCACTGATGTATGCAATGATGCCAAAGAAACCTGTTACAACTGGTTTAGCAAAATTGGGTCCATCCACAAGCTTCTTCCACGAATGTAAATATAGATAGCTTGCTGCTTCCTTTTTTGATGTATTTTCATGTCTGTTTTCCCTATTTCACTGAATAATATGTATTATTTGGGTAAGTTTCTAATATACTTAGCTTGTTTAAAATGACCGCTTTCTAATTTGAGGTTTGGCAATTTTCAGTTATCTAGAGTTGTCAATTTTACGCTGTTGGCATTTTCTGCAAGACAATCTAAGAGATCATGTTCAGCGACTGATGCTGATGATGAGAGGATTAGCAGATTCTCTGGCCTTTGTATATTGCCATCTTTATATGATTCACTGCATACAAATGCTTCCTTCCTGTGATATGGGTATAGTGGATCCCATCTATTAGCTACTATTGGAATAGATTGAATCAGTGTTGCTTTTCCTGTTATTTGTCATGAATGACTTGTAATTTCAGAAACTGTGGGTGTCCTCCTATAAGATTTCTGTTTTTTTGTGCTGAGAGCATTAAGGACTTTGGCATTGTTTGCTTGATTTTTCATATAGTTTTCGAACCACTTTTCCAGTGTTTACTGTGTGCTACAGTAGTTTGACGTTAGACACTGCTGTATATTTTTCCATCTTTCTATATAGGAGATTATTATCAGCCTAGAAGTTGTGAATATTAAGGTATTAATTTGCCTTATTTTGTATTAGGTATTATTACTGTTTCCATTCATGAAATCACAAGCAAGCTGACACCAATTGCTTCTAGTGAAACCAGTAGCTATGGGGCCTATCAGGAAATCAGTAAAATGTTCTTCACTATCGTTGAACCTTCTATTGGTTGGATAATAAAAAGCGCATGTAGTTACCCTCTTCAGGTTAGTATTAATGCATATTGAAATTCTGATTTGCCTTGGTCTCATATGCGAATATATATTATTGTTGTTGTTATGATGAAAGGTTGTGCTATTTTAGATTTATTACAGTACTCTGCTAGAGTCTTCATGAGCATTAAAGCAACGGGTTTTCTTTTCCCCCAATATTTCATAACTAAAGCTCCTTTGCTATGTGTAGTTTATAATAGAATATGACTATATTCCCATGTAGAAGCAGTTTATTTTCACTTATTTACTAAGTTTTTAGAGTAAGACTGATGACTGTCATTATATCTCAATCAACCATCACCTTGTGATGCCAATCCATTAAGCTAGGGAAGTATTCAATGATGATGATATATCTCGGCAAGAAGAGGGCTGTGATAGGAAGGCATCTGATGCAGAACTTTGTCTTTAATCTGTCCTGCATGAATTAAACTTATTATCTTATTTAGCATTAGTTCCAATTTGTTCCATTATGGCATGACTTGTTCTCAACAGTATATTGTGTGCTTTGAAATATGATTAGCTACTGACATTTTTAACATTTTTTCAAACATTGAGGTGGACGTTATGTGTGTGGAGCTAGGACTAAAGCAAAGCCCGTTAGAGTTACCTGACAGCTCTATGTGTCTCTCAGTAGTTCTTTATCATCTCTTGAAAGTTCTTCCGGTTGAAATTATTAGCGTGAATGGTCTGGCTATTCTACAGCTTGTTGAAAAGAGTGTTGATAAATCTCTTGATCAGGTAATTCTGTCATCATCTTTTCTTAAGGAATATGAGAATTAGTGAGACTATTTGGCATGATTTTGTGCAGTACCAAAACTACAAACAGCTGGGACTTAGGCTATGTGAAAGCATACCCTCCATGGATATGGTTGGCAATTTACTGGACAAGATTAGCAAGGTACTAAGCTTTTGTTTCCTTACTGTTATTTTTTGACTAATGACTTATAAATGGAAAACATTAAATAATTTGTGATTTTTGGGAACGGATAGAAGGAAAATCTGGGCTGATAAAAATAATAACATTAAAATTAGGGTCAGTGCATGAAGGTAAGGATAATTTGGCATGTTTTGTTTTAGTCACTTTATTGGTGTTGAGTTTGCACAGGCTGTAGATTATTGTGATTAAATCGATGCTTTTTGTTATTCTTATATTATCCTGGATAAAGATCTTCTGTTCAGTATTCTAGCCACACAATTAAGTGTATCATCAAACTTTAGATCTTCCCTAAATATGTCTCTTCTTTTTTCTCTAGTTCCCTTCCTTCTAATCATTTATACTAAGCTTTTTCTTTCTCTTCTTTGCATCTAAAATTTAACGAACTCTAAATTAATTTTAGCAAATTTGGTCTTGTGGATACAGATAATCGTCTCATACTAAAGCATCTTTCATTGTTGCTATCAAGCCATTGATGATTCCGAACTGAACTTTTCAACCCTATAATGATCCCTCATATGCCTAAATGGTAATCGACCCAAAATGTTTGAACCAATCCAAACTTCTAGAGAGCAGCTTGATTTGGTCTGTTAATAGGTTCAAACTGATGCATGCTTATTTTACGTGCAATGCATATATGATTCCTGATTTTACTGTGAATTGTGATTGATGTCTGACACTCAATCTCTTTTTTATTTGTGCAGGTGATTGTGGCAGTTGATGACCTTCGCAAATACTTGAGTGTTGTAGATTCTTACTTGGACATTGTGCTAGTGTGCCATAAGGTAAGTGACTCAAACAAGATGGCAGTTTGACCATTTTGTACAGTTGTTTATCTTGCCTGCATTTTCTGTTTGGATTTTATGGCTGAGTGTATTAATGACCATTGTTGCTTATCTGCAATTAGTCACTCTAGCACAAATGTTTGAACATATGGAGATTCTTTTCACTGTGCAACTGTTTTCTGAGATGTTTCACAAAATTGCATCCATTTTCAGGTTAACTATTTGGCATTCATAATGGATGGAATATCTAAACGGTCAAGTCTCAAGTTTCCAAATGAAGATGAAATAGAAAGTCTGCAATCTATTTTGATCAAGATTCTTGATCATTTTATTAGTATAGAAGATGCAATAGCTCTGGTAAATTTGTCTCAACCTGGCAGGTTCAGCATACAGCTTTATTTTAATCTTTTCTGTGCAGAGGTTGCTATGTGTATTTTTATTTGTAGATGTGTCATTTCACATTTCTGCTTCATTTTCTATCCAACACTCCAACCACCCCCCATCCCACAGCTCTCTTTCCCCACTTCTCCAGTGTCTATGTCAGCATTTACATTGTAATTTCTTTGATTAGGGTTTAACTATGTTAGCATTTACATTTACATTGTTATAGTTGATGCCTTGTGTTATAGTTGATGCTTTCATAACTCCCAAGACATGATACATTACGTTGTGCAGGATCATTTCATTGAAATACTAAATTTGATGCGTGGAAATTCGCGTAAAGCAGTCAATATCCATATTCTCAGGAAAGCAACTAGGTAATATTAAGAATGGTCCAGTTGTTAATATTTTATTTCATTGAATGATAATGTGAGCAATTTAAAAGGGATTTATTGATTCTTTAGCATTTACAGAATTTATTACTCATGCTCTTGAACAGAAATGGTTATGTTCGGGATCCTGTAACAGCACAATTTCTCTTTGATGTATCTAAAGCTTTACATGATGATGTAGATTCCTTGCTCACAAATAATGATGAGCGCCCTGAACAACTTATCTCTCATTTTGTTGCATTGGTAAGTATGTTATGTAAAGCGATACAAATCTGGATCATGCTCTGCAGTTTTTCATCATGATCATCATCTTCCAACTGCTCCAAAAAAATTTGGTCTTCCTTTACATCTCTTTTGTGCATACCAAAATTGTGAACCAAATCTCTTGACAGCCAAATCATAAATGACCACATCTTTCTGCACAGCCTCCATGCTTGTCCTTTTTGACCTTACTTTACTCTTTTGTTCATTACCAAACTGTGAACCAAAAGTCTTCACTACAACACATGGGGTTTCCATTGTACATGTCTACGTGACTATCATAAACTATTCTGCAAATGTTATACAGAATTGGTGTCACCTCCATGCTCAGTATTTGATATCTACATATTTTCTGAAGGTTGATTTTGAAGCTGATTTGGAGCACCAACTAACTTTCCTTGTCAACTGTCGGGCTTCGTTTAGTGGATTTGACAAAATTAAGGTATAAGTTCAGCAAGTATTTAGGACAACCTGTTGGACGTCAATTTTCAATTGGTAATCTTGGTTTTATTTGTATTTAACACATCTTTTTTTTATTGGTTGATAGAGAACCATAGTCCACTCATGCAACTATTTGGCTATTAGGGCTATGAGAAATGAAGAAAAGCTTACGGGCTTGACTAAATCTTGTATTGCTTTTAATGAAGCTACAATACCATCTGTTTCTTCTATAATATCCCAAGTAAATCTATATCTTGAAACTGCAGAGGTTTGTGTTTCTCTATCCATGCTTCTCATGCACTGATTCAGGTTCATTTTTCTTTGTCGGATTAAATCTATGATACTACAAAGATGCTCTATTTAAACTTCTCTTCCTCCTCTCTCTCTCTCTTTAGTAAATTGAAGTTTGATAATTTTTGTAATTTGAAAATGTTCTTGAAGGTGACAATAAGAGGAGAGGCAGAGATGGTGGAGAAAAAATATTTTGTATTTATTAGAAGTACATGATTGAAAGATAAGCCTCCTCTATACTTGCAATTCTCTAAATATGTAGATAAATCTAACAATCATTCCAAAGGCAGCTGTAAGTCTTAATTCATAGGAATAGAACACATTTCTCTAGAAGATTTTAGTTCCAATCTTCATCAGGGGCTAAAGAACTGCTTTCTCTCTCTCTCCCTCAAGCAGAACCTCAGGGTCACAGCTTGAAAGCAAAAAAACCAGTCTGTCCATTTTTCTTTGAAAGCACGTATTAGGTTCAATAGCAGCAAATTATAGGTAGCAATTGAAGAGTTGGTCTGCTAGCAACAGCCAACAGGCAGCTACACATTAAGAATTGGCCTAATAGCAGCAACAATAATTGAAAATACTCCATTTCATTCTTGTCGTTTGTAAACTATATATTTTTTACCTTTGTTTGATGTGGCAATTGAAGTGAAAATAGTAAACTTTACTGTGAACTTATTTTGTTTACAACTACAATTTTTCTTTTATAGATGGTAATGAGAGATATGCTATTTGTAACAGTCATTATTCCTCCCATCTCTTATTATTTCGCCGAATTCTTATTATTCTTTCATGTTCACAGTTAGTCTTTTAGATTGTTAGCTACCACCAAAGTTGCTACCTAGTTTTACTCTATTGAAGAGAACTATCCTACTACCAGTTAGACAAGTAAACACTTATCGTTTGTCACTTTGACTCCTGGAAGCCAGTTATACAAATTTAGTCCTAATAGCTTTTGATGAGTAGGAAATGCGAAAGTAGGTTTTAGTTTTAAGTTCTCTCAATTTAGCATGAATTTTAAAGCAAATTCTACTTGTGGCTGACAGTTTGACAAACTAGCAGGTTGCCTTGCAAGGTGGTTTAATATCTCACACGGACACACTCATTGATTCAATATTTAGTTCTCTTGACACAATGGATCTCAATGATGGTTAGTCGATTTTTTTTATCATATGTTGTGAATTCAAATATAGTGCTCTTTTTTGTTGCATGTCTGATTCTGATCTCTGTGACCGAAATATGTCAAATATTTGAGATGATTTGGTTTCACATGCATGATTTTAATTGGCAGCTTTCTGAGCATCATCATACCCTTTGACCTCTCGTTTTTTATAATATCATGTTCCAGACTCTAGGATGCAGTTTGATAAGGGTCGTATATGCTCTCTCCTAGAGAAGTTTTGCAGCTTCTTAATAGTAGTTCCAGGTAATTCCTGATGTCTTACAAATAATATCCATTTTCTTACAAGAGCCAAGCATCTGTGGCCTGTGGACTGTACTGATTACTTTTTTAGTGGAGAATAGCATTTGATAACAGTAAGTTAAATTTTGTTCTCTTCTGCCAACTTATATTATATATTTCAACCTTCATTTGTAAGCTTTGTGATGAAGGTAACTTCCAGCGAGGAATCATGCACACACCAAAGAATCTACTATCTTTAGTTTGTGAACAGCAAGGGTAAGCATGCTCCCACAATTTATATAACATGCCTTTATGCTGTCTTTAAGGAGAAATTTTTTTTGATATTTACTATTTAAGTTCTACAGTGGCATGGCGGAGTTTAAGCTCAGAACATATTTTGCACTTAGCCTTTTGATGGCCACACTTTCTCAAAGGAAACTTCCATACCATGTACAAAGCGAATGTGTATGTGTTTTGAGCTTCTCTACGATTTAACTTCTTTTATGCGGAAACCACACTTTTTATGGGCGATTAGTTACATGCATTTGATTGGAGATTTAGTTGGCCATGATCCAGTTTAAGAGAGTTATTGGCTAGTTTAAGCCCTACTAACCACATATGTTTATGTCTAATCATCAAGTGTGGACTTTGTGAATCTCTCAAAAAACAAAAGTGTGGATGTTGTTAAGGGTGAACTCTTTGCTTTTCTTTGAACAAAGTATCCATTCAAGCCATAACTTCAGAGGTTGAGACAATTTCAATGTCACTGGCGACTTGAATTCATCTATAGATTATGTCAACCATCCAATGGTTCCATTGATTATTTTTACCAGAGTACTTTGCAATATTTTGTTTGATAAAAGGCTTAACTAATATTAAATTGAATTTTCACACCTTGTCATGATTTAGCTTGAGGTGATATTATTATTATTAATTCTAGTGTGATTGGGCAGAAGTTATTTAGTTGGGAAGAGAATCAAACCCCATTTCCACTGTGTTTGGTAGGATAAACGAGCAAGTAAATCGATATGCACACCACTTTATGTTCAAAGTGGTGATCCTAGTTCAGAAAAGGTGAAGCCACGTATATGAAATTCTATTTTATATTATGTGATTGGCAATTGAAAACATAAGTGGGCAGGCGATATTCATCTATGAAATAAGGTCATGTCAGAATGTCAAAGCTTTTTTTACACTGAAAATTATGATTAGGAACTATGTAGGACTTTCACAAGCACAGCTGATTTCTAACTACCGTTGCCCTCCATTTTGGGATGGTATTTTACTTGACTAGTTTGAGGCTTGTGTATTTTTGGGTTCCTGATATGATGGCCTTAGATAATGTTGAATGCTGTGGATTTTGTTTAGTATCTCCTTGTTAATCATTATCCTTGATATGATGCTTAAATAGCTACTTTGGTCGATTTTTTTGTGTAGGCTGATTTGTCAGTTGTTTAAGTGAGTTATGATTCGTCTGTTCAAATACATAATTTGTAATTTTATTTGAAAGAAAATTTTAGGGCTGCTGTATGGGACACATTGCTGGTAAAAGTTAAAAAATGAAGCTATTTAAAGAGAATACTGAGATGGTTATGTCGGAATATTCTTGTATTTGTTTCCAAATTAACAAACTTGAGAGGATAATAATTGTAGCGATATTTCACATTGCTTATATGTGGCTTGACACCATGGTCCCAAAAGAAGAATGAGAGAGCTGGAAGGGATATCAAGGCTGCAATATGGTAATATAGTGCTTGAATATGAATATTCTGTATGACGGCTAGATTATGCCTCTTGATGTTAATTGATGAGGACATAATGGTGATTGCCAACTTCAAGCTCTCAGTTAATGAGTGTATATTGTTTTAATAAGAGACATGGAAGCCGCAATAAGTTTTTAGAGTACTGGAATGTGAATATAAATATGCTGGATGACAGGAGAGAGTGGAGAAATCAAATCATGAGCCTGATTGTCAATTTTTGAGAAATGAGGCTGATATAGCTAAAACTTCTTGCTCAGAATTAAGTTGTATAGCTTTTCTTGTGTTTTTCTGTTGTCTCCGATTATTTAATTAGTGGCTTGTGTTGTACAGGTCTTCACAAATGACGATCTGTTTTTTGGGAATCCAACAATCTATTCAGATATCTTATCGTTTTCATCTTCTATTCTGCCTAGCATAAGTAGCTGCATTCAACAGGAAACAAATGCAGTAAGTAATTTACTGTTTATTGTTGTTAATAATGAGTGTGTACTTGCTTGAACTTTGAAATGTTGTCCAGGCTACACGTGGAAGGTTGGCTCTTCAAGCATGCAACTGTATTATGTCAACTTTTAAAGTAAGGTTATTCAGTTGTTTTGATGTTAGAAAGAAACAATTACCTATTATGATGCGTTTGTGCCCCAAATAATATAATCCTTCTATTTGTCACTTCAGGCAAGCAGAGAAACATCATCACAGTGCACGGAATTGATTAAAATTGCCAAGAATTCCTTGCATCCAATCAAGTATCTGAGATCAACAATCGAGTTGTTGGAGAAGTATTCATTGCACATTGCAGGGGAGACGTTTGCTGGAGTCGACACTTTGGCAAGAGAGTCGGCCACCTCGTTTCCTCTTCACTAATGGTCATATTATATGCAAGTTGAACTAGTTTTGATCTCGTTTAAAGCTCGTCCACCATTGTAAGCTAATCTTAAATACCTTAGCTATCATAAATCGCAGTGTACAGTAAAAAAATCTCCTATTTATTTGATTGTTCTGTAGATGGCATTTGTAAATGGCAATGCACCAAGCTTGTGTAGTGTGCTATTCATGAATGGTTACGTTAACATGTTTTATTTTATTTTTAACCCAATATATATTCAACCATTTGTTTATACAAATTTGACAATAAGTGTTTCATAGACCATTTTTTGTGCAAATTTGCGCAAAGTTCATTGTTGTCTAGGAATTTGGTGACTGCCGAGCGTATGTGCAACTGGTTGTGTTGGTATTTGGTTCAATAAAGTCATAATATGTTTGATCTGGAACAAAGTCTGGATGAGGATTATGAATCTTATTTCCAACATTTCTTGTCAAAAATTGGTGGAGGCTTGTCATAAGCATAGTGTTTGAGTACTGTACCGGCCAAGTTTTTAATTGGGCACCAGCCAGTGTAGCTTACAGGCATTGAATTAAAAAGTCTTATCAATAATCCCCATTTAATAAAAAGAGAAATTTAAAGTCTTCTTAAGATGAGGAGATTTAACTAATAAATATACAATGAAAAAATTATTTAGTATCTTTAAAAATTGGAGTCTATGGTGTTATTTCATGAGGATTTATTTACAAGATTATAATATATCTTCTAATAAGTCATGCATGATACAACATCGTGCCTAATTTTACATAAAACCCATCAAGCATTTAGCTTTAACGATCTTCCAGGTCTCAAATATACAAATAATTGCCTTTTTCTTTTTATAAGCGATAGTTGGTCATCCAAAAAAAGGAACAGGATTGAAAAATATATTAAGAAAAAGTAGAAAAAATGATAAAAAAACAAAACAAGAAACAGATTTAACTTATTTTTCTGAAGTATTTAACATATTTATATAGTATAAAAAAATGACTTCAACCATTGCTTTTTTTGAGCCACAAGTATTTTATTGTAGGTCCATTTGGTAGGTATAAATGCAATGTAAAATTTATAAAATTTTTCAAAAAAAAAAAATTAGTATCAGTTGTTGATATTATTATATAAGATACAATTAACATAGTCTATGAATTATAAGAATGGTTAGACGATGGTTTACTTATGGCTCGATTGATAGTATTTATCATAACTATTTATCATTTAAAATTTTTTTATCTTAACCAAATCATCAAATGAGGTTCTTTCATGATATCATAATCAAGTTTTCACTATTTTGTCATTAACTAGATAGTTAATATATGATTAAATTTTTACCGCCAAACAATATTTAGTTAAAATTTACAATTATTAAAAATATTGCCCCACTTACAAAATATAATGTTATAACCATCCAAATGATAATAATATAATATTACAAATTAGAAAATAAGTAAATAAAACAATATGAATTAAGTAAATTCATCATTTTGACATGTAAAAGTTTCAAACTTAATGAACTAGAAATAATTTTTATGATGGCATGTAAAATAATTAAATATTCTTTAGCATATTCAATTAAATTAGTAAATCAGTTACGATAAAGTCTATTATTACTACTGTTTATATTTAAAGTGAGTTTGCTTAAATAATAGAGTTTTTTTATCTTTTTTTATACGGCGAACAAATTCTTTATTGTTTTATTTTATTTTATATAAAACAGATAATAAATTAATAAATCAGATAACCATTTGCAAAACTCTAAATGATGGATAGATTTAAGTGGTCTGAGATATTCTTACATCAATTGCTAAAAAATATTTTTAATAATTAAGTTAATCAAAAGTGGTTATGTTCGATATATTTTATATAAGAAGTACTATTAATTTAATTATTTTATATGTAAAAACAAATTATGGTAATTATGTCCAAGTAAATTCTCCTTTTTGCCAATCAAGATCTTAAATTTCCTCCCATCACTTGGAAAAGATCAACCCTAACCCTAATGCTATAAAAAAATAAAAATCATTAAAAATTAGGGGGGAAATATGAAAAAACAATTTTTTTTCACGAAAATAAAATAAAAAAGTAGAGTAGAAGGGGGGCAGCAAATTTATATCTGTGTGTGGAATCCCTAACCCTAACCCCCTCGCCCCCAAATTTCCCAAATCTCCGCTTTCGCCTTCTCCGACGCACCGGCGGCGATGGAGTTGGAGGTGGTGGGGCGGCACGCCCTCCTATTCGACGACGACGCCACCGCCGCCTTCGTCAACTCAGCCGCCCCGCTCGTCGACTGGTGCTCCCTCCTCATCGACCGCTACGACGTCCGCCACCTGCTCCCCAACCCTCCCCCTCCCCGCTCCCACCACCAACGCCACCGCCGCCCTTCCCTCCCTCTCGAGCCCGACGGCGTCTCCCGCGCCGACCTCGACCGCGAGCGCTTCCTCGACCTCCCCCCTCCCGACAACGTCTCCATCGCCGCCTCCGCAGGTTCGTCGGTTGCTTTCTTTGTTTTTTTTTCTGGTCTCTCTCTCTCTCTCTCTCTCTCTCTTCTCTCTCGCGTTTATGATTATTAAGGGAAATAGTTGTTCAGGTCAACTATGTCTAGAGAGGAGTTTTGGGGGTTGGATTTTGAAGAAAGTTGGTTGCCTTGTTGTGGTAGAAGATAGTTGTTGACGAAGTTTCGGGTTTTGGGGGTTGTATTTGAAGAAAGGTGGTTGCTTGATGTGGCGTTTCATTATGTTCGTTGTTTTAGATGGTAATGTATGACATGTAAAATAAAATAATTGTAGATCAAAACTTTTGATTTTTATGTTAAATTGTTATAAGGTTTGGAGTTTTGAGGGTTGGATTTGAAGAAAGTTGGTTCCATGTTGTGATATGTGTGAGTTGTTGGTAGAGTTTGTATATTTGTGTGTGAGGCTTATAGTTAGGTATGTGTTGCTCTTATATGTAGTGTTGGCAGAAATACGGTTGTGTACTTTGTGGTGATACTGCGTATTCGATAATTTTCGAGTTTGCAGGATGGCTGCTTAGTTTTCTCATTTGAAACCCTCACGAGGACAAGTAAGATGCTTTGAACCCTTCCTGAGAAAATGTTCCTTTTTTGGTATATATGTGACAGATTACGCTCTGTTTTATTGGATGTTTTAGATGCCTGGGGTGAATAATGTTTCTAACATGTTTTGTCTCTTTGCTTTATAGAATCAGATCAAGATGAGACCTCGAAGGCTGGTTGTTCGTATCAGGCAGTTGGGTTTTCCTATGATATTAAAGCTGATGGTTCAGATGACTATCTGGCATCTGATGCTATGCATGCCGTTTCCTCATTCCGCCCACCTTTCCCTGTTCCTGAATATCTTTTAGATGGCCTGGTAAGCATCTGGTTTTTTGATGTTTCTATTCTTGAGTACTAATTTGTTGTCGTCCCAAACTAAGTGTGGCTCGCTGAGTTTTATGGTGCTTATTTATTGATAGGGGGAAGAAAAGATATTTTGTTTTTCATATAAGGACTTACGATGTTATAGTTTCAGCTGATCAGGCAGGGAGAACAATTCGTATCATGGTTGTGACTTGCTCACGACCGGTTGAGGCTGGTGCAGGTGGGGTTAAATAGTTTTTCCATCAATTATTGGAGAAAAAACACCTGTTTGGCTCTGTTTTAGGGACCAGTGATATGAACTGCTTTTGCTTCTCCATAAAGTTTCCTTTCTCTGGATGGTATATGCACCTGATTATAATGTCAACCTTCTTCTCTTTGAAATAAGTTTAGTAACAGTTTGGGGTTTCATATGCTTACTTTACCATTCAGCTGAGTTTATTCTGGTTAGATCTTCTATTCATAATGATATTTTCTGTTTTATGTGCAGCCACCAACTGAAAAGTTACACCAGATAATTGCTAGAACGGCTAAATTTGTCTCAAAACACGGTGCACAGTCTGAAATTGTATTAAGGGTTAAGCAGGGAGATAATCCAACATTTGGGTTCTTAATGCCTGATCATTGCCTTCATCCTTATTTCCGGTTTCTTGTTGATCGCCAAGATCTTGTAGAAGCCCGGCCCAATGTGGAAACTGAGGAGAAGAAAGAAGGTGGATCTTTAATGCTGCTTGGGTCTGTATATGGTGAAGATGATGAGAATGAAGCAAAAGAAACTCCCATGGGTGACAATGTAGGAGTTAGTGCTGCGGATCCACTCTCTATGTCTAAATCATCAGCATCTTTGGAAGTCTCTGTTATGAAGGGGAAAGTGCAAAGTAAGAAGCATTCATCATCAGCTACTAAAGCATCTATCAGAAAAAGGGTAGCAAATTCTGGTGCTTTACCTGTTGTTACCTCTATGAAGCCACCAGTTCCCCCTGTTACAAGCAGTCCGAAGGACGAGTCCTCGGTTGCGGAGCCTCCATTATCTGTCAAAGAAATGGTGGATCGGATTGTGGAGTTTGTTGTTAGGAATGGAAAAGAAGTCGAAGCTATTCTTCTAGAACAAAATAGGACGAAGTTTCCATTCCTTCTATCATCCAACCAGTATCACCCCTATTATCTAATGGCTCTCCGGAAAGCTCAGAAGGTTGTGTGCCCATTTATTTTTTCCTTTAAAACTTATTTTTCACATTTTTTGTTTGTATTTGTGTGATTGGTGTGTAGTACATTACATATTGGCTTGCCATTGTAAATTGAAATAGTTGTTTGAATTATGTGGCACAGATTTTGTAAGCTGTTAGACTTAGTTTGAGTTTTGGTCAATAGAGATAAAATGGGTTCATGATGCCAACCAATCTTTACGTGAGATGTTTTAGTGATTTTTGACTGGTCTTTGTGTTTTTGCTTGACTGAGATATTGAATCTATTTTAGAACGGTTTGATTAGCTTAATATTGTTTAAATTTTTTGTCAATAGTCCTGTTAAATTCTGGAACGCCATTGTTTTATAGCAATTATAGTTATAAACATAGCTGACATTTTGAGAAGTTCTGTATGCACTTCCAAGATGGCGTGAAATTTATGCATTGACACTTAAAATTGAGTTCTAATGAGTGCTTACAGAATGGACATTGTCTCGTATAAGTCTGTATTTTTTCTGCAATTCTTGAGTGCATGCTTTCTTTAAAAAGTTGGTTTTCTTGTTGATGTCATGTATTGGTTTTCTTGTTGATGTCATGTATGATCTTCTAAATTTAGTAGAACAAGTTACCACTGGAATGAGAATATATTGGCGTAGCTGTTGTTTTTTTTTTTTTGTTGTTCATTTAAGTTCATTTGCAAGTTCGAATTCTTTCAATGTATTGTTGCAAGATTTTCTCTTTGCTGCTAAATTATCTTTGATTTAATGCATTGATGCAGCCTAAACAGTTTGGGAGGGTTGTTCCTACTCAAATTTGTAATTTACCCGAGTCTGTGAAGGAATCTGCAAGTCTGAAAAACCAACTTGAAGGGAAACTTGACACAGAAAGAAAGGAAAAGTTTAAAATGGTCATAGGTATATCGAAGAAAGATGTACAGGAAGAAAGTGCCAAAAGTCATTGCCAGCCTACTATGAGTGCAGATGCAGCAGCTGCTATTGTCATGGCTGCAACAAGGGGCTTCAACAAAGGACAAGACTTTTTCCAAAGACCTTGCACAACAGCTTCTGTAATGGAGATGGAATGACTTCAATTGCTCTTAAGCCAGTTTCTAGTGGGGATGAAGGCTTTGCATCCCTATCCAATGCCACTAGATCGTCGGGCCAAAATCAGAAGGAAAGCGATGTCTCCTTTCCTAAGGAAATGGCCAAATCGGCAGCTCTTGCTTCCGCAAATGAAACAGATTCAGCTGAAGCTAGGCTGTCAAAAGAACAGCTACAGAAGGCTGAGAGATTGAAGCGTGCTAAGATGTTTACTGCCTTGATTAAGAATGGGGCTAAACCTAGTAATGGCATGCTATCAAGAGTTCTATCTCCAGTGCCAGATTCAGCTGTATCAGAAGGCTCTCTACACTCTGGTAGTGTATTATTGGAACATCAGTTGAGGGAGAGAGAAGGTATTTCTGTTCCTATGGAGGTGAAAAGAACGGATGCCCAGATGGACAGAGAAAGAGACACTGATAATGAGCGCACAGAACGAACACCTGGAAAGCACAGCTCAAAGTCCACAAGATATGAAAAGGAGGATATGGAAGAAAATCACAAACATTCAAGAAAGCGGCACAGAGAGCAATCGACATGCCACGATAAAGAACGTCATCACAGGCATAAGAAAAACCACTCTTCATCTGGGAGGAAGGAATCAAAAAGGAGACACGAGCATAATAGTTCGTCAGAAGATGAGCATTCCCATAGAAGCAGATCCCACAGGCAGAAATCACTAGTAGTATCAAGACCTAATGATTCAAAAGTTTGTGAATACTCATCAGACACTGTTAATGCTGATTCAAAGATTGAAAATATCATAAAAAAGAGAGTTCACCCAGCATAACTGAGAAAGATCCAAAGGTGTGTGATACTAAAGAAATCCCAGACGATTTGAGGGCAAAGGTGCGGGCAATGTTGATGGCAACTATGTGACATTTCCTTGTCTTTAGAGTGGTAAGATCTCTGATGTAATACTCGTTTTCATATTTTCTATATTGGAAACATGTTGCAACCAATAATAAACTGTGAATTTGTAAAAGCCTGTTCTCTTTTTGCCATAGTTTCTCTTGGAAAGACTGAAAAAAAACTATAGTATTATGTTTCTCTTGCAAATCAGGTTTTTCCTAGATTAGCAGATGTACCCTTCAGACGCAGTTAACGTCTAATATTTGAAATATTTTGCTGCCACGAATAAGCGATGTTCCAGGTCGTGATTTTGATCTTTCGTTGGAGATCTAAGTGATGTTTGAGAGCCAGAGGAGATTTGTTTCAGCTTTGAGAGGTTGGGAAAATCCTTTAACCTCTTGTAGATCCAAGAATGTGGCTGATTTTAGTGCAATTGCGAAGAATGCATGGACAATTAGTCATGCAATTTAGAAAGCCATGTGAAAAATGGCAGCGATTTTCCTGAATTCCTAGCCTGCATAAACATTACATTAGTAGCGAACATCCATCGGTCTATGTAAATTTGATTTTAGGCCTGTTGGGTGAAAGTCCCAATTCGATCGAAAAGGACCTTAAGTCATATGAACTTGTTCAACCTTATCTAATGTCTAATATCAATAAGATTGAAGAAAAAGAATATGTATGCATACACACATAAATGGTTTGGTAATTTCTATCTCGTCGTTTTCCTATGTATCGACAAGAAACCAAGACTATTAACAAATAAAAGACGATCGATCAAACTAGTTAAATAACATAAATGATCAATTTGGATCGAAGTTGTCGGGATCGATCGTCTTGTTCCTCGCATTTCCTTCTAGTGTTTGCTGCTGTTGTTGGTTTTTGCCCACCATCATGGAAGTGATCGCAGCGGCCAAAGCTGCCGTGAGGTTGGGGTTTTCGGCAATCTCTGCTGTTGCTGCACTCACCGTATCGGCCATGGATTGCCTCTGGTCCGGTGGCATGTGAAACCCACTAAACTTGGACTGGTTGTAGATGATCTGCCCAAGCATTTCAGGCAATGCTGTGGCCGGATAACTGGCAAAGCCAAGTGGAACTCCGGCAAGAGGCGCTGCCGGAAAATGGGTCAGAGGCCTTTGAAAGTGGCGGGGGTGGAGGTGTTGGTGAGGTCCAGTGTGATGGTGGGGAATGGTGCAGAAGCTGTAATGGTGGCCATACTTGATGAAAATGGAAGCATTGTTCGAACTGGGTGGACGTTGTGGGCCATGAGGGAGCCGCCTGTGCTGGACAAGGAGCCGGTGAGAAGCATGGAGGCTGCAGCCGACGTCGTCGAGGCCATGGCGATGGCCGGTGGCGGCAGTGGGTGGTTGTGGTGGCCTTCGTACGTTGTTGTCAAGATTGAACGGTCTTCTGCGCAACGTTGAACCTGATGATCATATGGTTTTTACCAAGTTAATAACATGATATATAGGTAGGTGAGACCATAGTTTAACAAATCTTTTGGAGTCAAATTTCATAACAAAATTTCTATGATAATTTGGAACTGCTAAATGACATTAATTTATGAGATGGGTATAATATACAACCATTTTGTGAGCCTAATGTACATGAACTACACTTCAAATAGTTTAGATCATTTACACCTTTCATTTTTAGAAATATAATGCGTCCCATAATACAAAAATAAAGTAAATAAATAAAACAATAAATAATAAAGATAGTTATAAAATTCCAGCACAATTTAACGTTTTTAGCTTTTTTATCTTAATTATTAAAGTAATTATAATAAACATTAACTCTAAAATATCTATTAATTTATTAAACTTTTAAAAATTTAAAATAGGTGATAATAATACTAAAAAATGATAAAATTTTATCAATTTTGTACTTATAGACCCTATTTTTAATATAGATAAATATTATTTTATAAAATTTATTTAAAAAAATTCAAATTAAATACATAACTTACGAGGCGTAACTAATATAAGTTTTTCCCTGATCCTTATATGCTCAATTCATCACTTAATCAGAAGAAAACTATGCATATATTATTAAAGTCAAATTATGAATCATTATAATTAAAGTCACATGTTTACCTTGGCAAAGTTACAATTACTCAAAAAGTATGGAATACCTGTTTGCGAACTGGGCAACCACTGGCCATGGCGCAACGATAGTAAGCACGGGGGCAGGGATTTCCCTTGGCCATTTTCTGTCCATACTTTCTCCATTGGCAGCCATCACTGATCTGCAATTTTTTTATTTTCAATGTACTGTTCATAACTTAGATAAAAGTATTGAGTACAATCATAAAAATACGGTGATATGACACAAGATGAGTAGTTTGATTTTGAATGAGCTGATCACCATGGAAGCTTCAGATCGAGCTCGAACAGATACACGAGCTTTCCTCATGGTGGATTCGGCGGCCTGCTCATCGATCTTGGCCGGGACCAATCTGGGTTGTGACGCAATACGATCAGAGCTCTCTTCTTCCCCGCAACTTGCTCTAATTTCATGGCCGCCATCACCATGAGTCTCGGAAATGGTGCGACCTTCGGATGAGGACTGTGAAGGATCCGGGTGATCATGACGTTTTTCGACTAGATCCATGATTTGCTCGGGAACAACCTTGTTTGATGTTTTATAACTAGTATGGTGATTGGTTTTGCGATGGGAGTGGTGCATGAGAGTGAAGAGCTGCATCTGCAATGTGTTATAGTTGCTGCTCACCTGTTCGATTTTCTCTTTCAATCCTCGGTTCTCTTCCTTCACTCGACCGATCTCCACTTTGAGAAAAACCAACTGCCAAAATTATAGCAATATCAATTCCCATATGAACTTTTGATTCACCAAACAATGAAAACTCGTTGATCTACATGAACAACACCATCCCTTACCTTTTTTTGTCTCCAGTTTGGTCGTATAAACTAGAAACGTTGGATTGGTGCCTACCCATGTCAGTAGTCATCGATAGGTTCAAACCTGTCTGCTGTAATCACCAGTCATGCACGTGTTATCAGCCGGCGGGTAACAAATCCAGAGCATAAAATGATTGGGTAGAAGCAAAAAAACAGCTTACATTCACGTCACTATTAATAATGGCTAGCTCTTCTTCCTTGACACGAGCAGCCAGCGGATGCTGAGAGAAGAAGTCCATCTCAATACCGGGGTGACAATCAGAGGAGCTCATGGGAAGGAAGTCTATGGGGCTTGCCATGAGCCCCCCATCCCCATTATCCACCATTTGACGGGTTATCACCACGAACAAGGATATATAGATTGTCGATCGACTGGTGCTGGAGGCAACAAGGAGGATTGAAGATCCTTTGGAGGTAGAGATGGGAAAGGGTATAAATAAAATAATGGAAGGGAGGAGGAAATTACCAGAGACGTCAGAGTTGAAGTTTTTGTTGGGAGGGCGAAAGGTTGAAGACGGCGTCGATGGTGTGGCTCGTGAGTCGGGAACTTTCTTTACCTTTTTTTCATTTCATTTGTCAATGTGTTTGACGTCATGTCTGCGCATTTGATCAACATTTTATCACCGGATTACCCCTTCGCCCAAAAAATATTTTTTTAATAAAAGAATAATTTAATACCGACCTTTGATTATAAATAGTAGATTTAACCAAATAAAATATAAAAATAATAAATCAAATTATCATGATTTATGTTCTTATTTAATTTTGATCTGATCTAATTAGAATTTATATCGAAGATATTAAATTTTTATAATTTATCTTGTTATTCAATAAGAATTTATTTATAAAATTAAAATATAACTTTTAAAATAAGTTGCCCATGACCCAATATCTTGCCTACTTGTTTGAGTTAAGCTAATATGAAGTGTTTGCATTTATGTAGAAGTGTTTGCAATCCAATTAAGATGGTGATGATTAGTAAAAGTAATCACAATTAAACCTTACCCAATTAATCCCCTTGGGTTTTTGTTGGTTTTAAAAGGCTTTTAATTAATTAAGAACTCACCCAATTAAGTAATTCCAACATAGTTTTGCAAGTTAATGACATTCGTCCATGACATTTGAAGTTCAAACAATTATTACATGGTAGGATAATTTGCATGAGGTAATTTTGCATGCCTCATGTGTAAGGTCAATAATCTAATACGGCAAATTATGAATACTCTTGCCCTAATCCTTGCCTAATTATAATTTTGATTAGTTTGGAAGATTAATGCCACTATATTCATCAAACATTGTGCAGAGACTGCGTCCTGAATCAAAGTGGGATTCTCAGATTTTTTTATTTATTTAGAATTCACCAGCCTTTTAATTTAAGCTAGAATGATGCCATAGCAATGTTGAGAAGTGATTAATGAAAAATTAAATTGTCTGAAATCAGCTCATTTGAAGTTTCTGCTTAAATTAAACTCACGTTAGTTGAATTTATCAGGTCTGTATGCCATTTTCCTGAGTTATCGAAAGAAATATATTTACAATATGAATTTTGGATATATATCCTACAAATTCGGTACTCAAACTCTATTGAGCAATGCATCAACTCTAAGCCAACTTGGAGGGTATTTCTTATACTAATTTTTTTAATTTTTAACAAATAAAAAGTTCTATGAAGTTAGTATATATTATTTTTTTTGACATTTAAGTTTGTAAGTATATGATTCAAACTAATTTAAACTGCTAATTTGGCTGAAGTAAAGAAAATAATGCTTTAATGACTTTTATTACTTAACTCAAAGTGATAATCATAAAATTTTTTAGTAAGGAATATTAATAGAGTTTGATTCGAGAAGTTATAGAGTTGACTTCGCTTAAGTGTAATAGAATAAATTATTTTCTCAAAAGTGGTTAATTAAAGTTATATGTTTATAAACGCGCCCGTTAATATATTAGATATTAACCTAATAAAGATTATACGTGGAAATATCTTGATAGATAGTGAGGGAAAATTGTTTGTTAAAGGGTTGGGCCTAAAGGCTTATGTGAAAGAATCAATCACATGCAAAAGACGTCCACGACATTTTTTACGTAAATAAGTACTTGCAAGTTATTATCTTATTATAGGTCTTATGTGACGTGTGATACATGCAAGAAAAAAGAATGCCTCATTGACTTCAAGTTTGCAACGCGCCTAGCTACTACTATATTGTCTGAGTTGCACTTCTAGTATCGTCTACATACTTGCACAAACCACGTTACCGTAAAACATAGCTAGCATTAAGTTCTGAATCTATAGTTTTAAATTTCTTTTTTAATTTTAAAAATTTTCCGCGTTGACTCTACTCTATGGCTTACTCCAATTAAAATACTCTATAAATAATTCTTTTTTAACCGATTTTATAGTCGACTCCTCGAGTCTCTCTAAGTTTTCCGAATCAGGTAAAAAATAGTTTTAAAAAATATTATTATTTTTAGATTAGTCAAATTAATAATTTAAAATAACTTAAATCATATATTTATTAATTTCAAGCATCAAAATAAATAGTATCTACTAATTTAATATATCTTTTTGTTTGTTAGATTGAAAATTGATATAAAGAAATCGGACTTAGCTTGGAATCGACTCTGCTCGATGCCCAGGAAGTCAATTCCAAGTATCAAGTTTTTAAATTACGACGGAATCAGGCACACTAATTATGACTTATAAGTTAAACAAATTAGGAATCCAACTAAGCATAACTCGTTGAAATTCGACGCACGTACGCCATCCTCTCTTTTGTCAAAGGAATGGCATCACCATATTTTGAGTACCTGAAAAATTGGGATTCATGCACATTGCTGTTGTAGATCAGTTAATCAATAGTCAGCAAATTCACATCTCTTCACCTGTCTTTCCTCCAAATTGTTTGATTGATAAAATTTACTTGTTTTTTAGCCATCTTGAATAATGTTATATTTTTATAATTTTGTTTTAACGGATTATAATATTGAAGGGCTTTAATTTATCATAGTTTTTGGTTTACAATAAGTGTAAATATGGCTACATTTTCATTTCAATTATTATATGTAAAACCTGTGATTTGATGAGAGCTTTATACTTTTGAATCGGTCAGTTCAATCGTCGATTGGAGTCGAGTCAATTTTAGAATATGTGTGCTTAATTGAGGCCAACTGTGTGTATGAGCCATGAGGGCTTGCATAGATCCAAGTATATGATGATAACATCAGTAGCATAGCAGGAAAAAAATGAGTTATCAAAATATAAGATAGTATGTCAGTTTATTTTTTATTTTATTTTATATAGTGGACCGTAAAATTAGTTTTAAGTAGTTCATTACATTAGGATTCTTTGTTTATTATTTTTGGGTGGGTTAGTAGGCTTAAAACATGTCATTCATGTTAAGACACTATTATTTTATTTTATGGTATTTTATTATATTTTATCTTCTATATTTCAGAATTTATTTATTATCATTGATACGATTCGGGAGCGAGTCAAGTTTTAATTATAAAACTGCCAAGTGTTTCTTCTTGAACCTTCTCCTCCTTGACGTGCACCCAGCATAACCACCCCATCAACCAACACCTCACCCTTTCGTCGACCCTCACCGGCAACGACTTCACTACCACTCGCAACGCCATCATCTCCGACCACGGCCACCCTCAACCACTGTCGTAGCCGACTCTGCCTCCGGCCTCCCCTTGTCATCACCACCAAGAGCCATCAACCTTTGCTCTGACTGAGCCCTGCTCTTTCCCACTTCCCCCTAGTCGAACCATCCCAGCCCTAGCCGGGGCTGTTTGAGTCGCCGACATTGCCACCGTGAGCTGCACCACTAGCCAGCTCCCTTTGGTAGCGTCATCTCTTTCCGGTCATCTCCTCTCCCATCAGGCCATCCTCTTTCTTCCTTCTCACCGTCACAGTCAGCTCCTCCATGCCCTAGCAGAGTTCCAGTTACTTTCATCAGTGACTTTCCGCCGTTGCTACCGACCAGGCGCAAACCAACAGAAACAGCTCCGGTCAGGCCTCCTCGTGCCCTAGTTGCACACCATAGTCTAGTCTTAGCCAAGTCCTCCCTTGGTCAAACTGTTGCTATGCTGACGTTGGGTATATATCGCTACTGATTTGATTTAGATTATTTCATTTCATGAGTATGAATGTTATTGCATGAGTAATTGATGACAACTTGTGTGTTGCCAAAAATTAAGAAAATGTGAAGATGTGTTTAATTTAGTTCCAAATGTTATAAGTTGATTATTAGTTGATTTTGGTGATAATTGTGGGGTGATCATGATGGTTGATAAATTTGCGATAATAAAATACGATGGAAATGAATATGAGAGATACATATGATTGAGTAGTTATTTGATAAATTTGTCATGTGATTTGAATGTAGATTAATGTCACTACTTGAATTTAATTAGTGTTCTATGATTGTCATGAATTGGTATAAGTAGAATACTTATCTAAATATGATAGGGTAAATATGAGTTGATAAACTCAATTATATGTTTTAAATGTGAATAGATGTGACACCTGAACTTAATTAGTATGATTTGATTGTTAATGGAATTAGTTTACAAAGGATGTTGATCTACATATTATTGACATGATTATAATATAGATGAGAGTTATGTTAAATGCGTGTGAATTGATGTGTGGGATGTTAGAGTTGTGCTTTTATAGTGCTGGATGTCTTTAATTGGAAAGTGTGATGTGATTAGTATCGTATGTCTCATATGATATGAGCATGCTTAGATATATTCAGTTATAGCATTCATGCATCATGTTGGCATTAGCTTATAGTTTTGATATGTAAGTACAGAATAAGAGCTTGCCACCTAAGTGTAGACCATGCTTTGAGTTTCTACCAAGTTTATTTAGGACTCGTTCTCTGCTTTTTGTTCTATACTATTGTGATTTATTTTACTAATTGCAGGATGGGTTAAGTGATGTTTTATCGGATCTGACTTAATTCGTGTTATTTAATCAAATAGTTTTCTAGATTAATAACCCTTTAGAATGAGATCCCTTGAACCTGATTTAAAAAATAAGATGCACTACAAGTTGCCTTCAGACCTATTATATAAATCCATTCACAAGGCTATATATATAATTTTATTAAGTTTTTAATGAGACGAAAGATGGTGAAATCGACTCTCATGTACCATTAGCGAGTGCACGTGACAATCATAACAGACTCTAAATTAGTGAGAGGGTTGTTCCATTCCCGAGGGATCCTGACAATGTCGCATTTTGAGTTCTTTGCACCTGGAGAGTGTGGAGGTTTACAGGTACTATTTAGTACAGTGCATATCTGGACATGTGGTTTAAAAGGTACTGAAGACGACTGGTTAAGAGTACTTTGCCTTTGTGCTCAGGGCAAGAAGATCTATGGAGGATAGGAGAGGGCTTAGGATATACTGGTAGTCCTGAGGGATCAGAAAAATAAGAAAATGTTGAGAAAGATATTAATAGACCAGCTAGTTCAGGATGCTATCGGGTTTGCAGCTCGATGGCTCCCTAATAGATACCCTTGTGAGAGTTCAACAGAATATATATGTGGTTTTATGTAAAATGAGAGTCAGCACTTATTTGCCAAATTATTATAGTTATTTTTTGACCAGTAACAGTCATTACTAACATATTTTTATCTATATGTAGGTTAAGAGCAAGAGTCTGATATATTAGCATGGAGAGAGGAGCAATGACATTTTACGCACATGCATCGGTCTGATTATAGAATGTTTTTCTTTAAATGTTATATTTATGAACATGTCATGATGAGATTGTTGAAATGAAATTAAAAATGTGATTAAGTGGTGTGACATTTACCACAAGTGATAACATGATGATATACCGAGTATGATCAAAATATCTTGATGTTGTATGTGAATAATAGATGTGTCAAAACTTAGTTTGAAAAGTTTAGTAAGAATGAAGATGAACAGAGGGCAATGCCCAGTTTAATCATATAAATGGAATGCAAATTAGCAGTTGAGGCTAAACACAACTCAGAATGAATTGTATAATTAAATAAAAATGTTGTGTACATGGGTTGCTATATATATATTGTTCTGACAGGGTGACCACTTTATTGAACTTTTAGGGAAAATTCTATCTGTTCTATTTTAGAAAGTTATCGAATTTTGCTAAATTGTTGAGTGTGATTTTGGTTTGCCATGTCGTGCCTGTAGTACCCTGCTAGGTTCTGAGCATTGTTTACATGTTATGTTATAATGGTCTTTTATCTTTAAGACGTCGATAGTAGGTCCATTTACGTTAGATTTGAGTTAGCCGACTTAATCGGGTGACCCGTAATATTCCGGTTTGATTCGCAAATGAGCCGCATTTTGGGTGTTACATATACTCATGTTATACTAGCTATCTAGCTTTTATTTATATTTTTGAAAGATAGCTAGCTTTTTATTTGATTTTGGAGTCAATTCCGAATCACCAACTGGGTCTGGATTGTTCGATTAATTTTAGACCATTATTTCCATCAGGGATAAGGTAGTTTAATTAGTTATTCATAATACCGCATGAATTTTTACTCGCTTCCCGCTGATTAAATTAGCGACGCACAAAAATTGCGAGTTTGTACTAATTTGTTATCTAATAAACTGCAGTACGGTTATAATCTATGAACATTTGGTTCAAGAAGAAAGTTTTATTTTCTTCGATCACTATCTATATATTCTATATATGCACGCATGGGGAGGTTCTTGAACAAGGTCTTGTTAGATGGTCTAGTTTGCAACTTGGTCGATAGCGTAGTATTAACCCTTCTTCCCTTTGAGATATTATATATACTAGACATGGTGTTGCCTATGAGCGACTTATATTACGAAAAAAAATTAATTTTATAGATAATTTTTTGTTAAATAATAAAATAGGCTATAATAATTACAATATTAGATATAGATTTTCATTGACTTTGATAAGAAAAAAGGTAGATCCTAGTTGAAAAAATATATAAACTATAATTTTTTTTAAATTTTTGTCATATTTTGATTGGTTAAATCTATTATTTTTAATCACAAGCTATTATTGAGTTCCTTTATATATATATATATATATATATATATATATATATAACATGCACTCCAATAAAATATAGTATCATTGATGACAAATTTTTCATTACATTTTCTTTCAAATTAGTGACAGATTATGTCGTCACTGATGCCATACTTTTATACAGTTCTTGTAGCGTGTACGTTTACTTCACTCGACCTTTATCTGCACTTCAACGGCATATACAACATATGCTCATCCGCAACAATTATCTTTCAGGCAATGGACCACTTAAATGAGCCTTGAAATGCAGACTTGATCTCAACAGCAAGTGCAAAGTATATAATCTTTTAAAAGAGAAATGTTTAAGATTTAAGAAACCATATGAAGCCACAAATCATGGGTTTCATATTGACTGAGATCTTGAGTGGAAAATGAGTCGGCTTTTGCATGCCAACCAACGTAGAAAATTCTTCAAGAAAATGGTCATTGCCTAGCTAGCAAAGTTGGCAAGTCAGAAGCACAGATTCATGGTCAGTATTCTTGACAGCCAAAAAAGAAGAAAAGGTGTAGACTTTTGGGACCCTAGGATGAGTGTTTATCTCTTATATGTAATATGGACTTGATTTTCAAAGCATGCACAAGTGGACGTGCCCTCCTTTTCCCCCGTCAAAACTCAAACATCACAACTAGTACGGTGCGTGCATGGAACAGAACAAAAGTTTGATTTGATTTGTCGGCCCTTCGCCACTTGCCAAGTTGTGGACTGACCTATTCAACCCTTGCTGTCTCGAATGGTCTATTTTGAAAATTAAAAGTCTGCTTGGTCTGGTAATAATTCTATTCATGGCGACTACAAAACGAATGATTTTTTATTACATCTTCGGTGGCTCGGCGTTGTTCATTTTAATTAGTTATCGAAACTAACTTTTTTTAATATTTAAAGATATTTATATTTAAATATATCTTAATTTTCTAACTTTTCTCCTTAAAAAATATAGAAAAAAATGTTATCCCGCTTTTCACTATTTTTTAGCGAGGAAAAGTTAAAAAATAACACATATTTATTTCAAAAAACTAATATAAATAAGACGTGAAAATAGTAATACTGATTTTTATAATACTAATTTGATAAAAAAAATGACATAAAAAACATAAATTATTTGACATGACATAGACATGTTTATTTAACATGCAAACAATTCATACAATATGTATACAATGTAATCTTACAACCTTTAACTACTCACCACCACATAGCAAATATAATATAAAAAAATATAAAATTAAGGTTTTAAACCTTCAACTTTACATGCAACACCTTGATTTCGGTTCATATAAGAACGGAATCAAAAATGTTAGAATCGAGTCGAGTTATCTTTAAAGCAGCTAGTTTATAAGACTCGAGTAATAATATAGATTGAAATAACCCGTTTGGTATCAAAAGATGAAAGATATTATTAAATATGCATAAAAGCTCATCAAATATAAATAAAAATATGAAAGAAAATAAATGTGTTAAACTCAAGTGTGTGTAACATTTATCTATTTTCCCACCAAAGCCGATTCAGGATCACAAGACTTACATATATAATAGCAAAAACGTCAATAATGAATGTTGTTGGTCTAAAAATAACTAATAGTCAAACTGGCATAGGAGAGTTGACCCTCTTGTTAAATGAAATTATTTATATACTTCTTCATATAATCTCTCATAAGGGTGCTAATTAAGAGCCGTTGGCCACGACTTGACAACATCCCGTTCTTAATCATCTCATGCTTCGATAACTTTTAAAACTATCCCTTGCGTGGGAACATCAATTTCGTTTCCTTGTTCCTTCGGCCTTTTGTATCACTCCCGACCCTGAGTACAGAGGTAGAGTACTCTTAGGCATACGCATTTAATACCCTTTGAAACCAAGAGTCTAAATATGCACTGCATTGCAGTACTCCATACTTCTCCGGGTTTGAAGAACTTAAAGGTAAAGTTGTCAAGATCCTTCAGGAATGGAATGACCCGCTCACCAATCCTGTGCTTGTTTTAACTGGCATGCACCCACTCCCGTAGAGTGGTTGTCAGTATTCCCTAGCATGCTCCCACTCGCGTAGCTTGGTTGTCGGGTTTCCTTTGTCTCACATCTCATTGGAAGACTCCGATAAAATCATATATAGATGTTTGCATAGATTTAAACTTATCCATTCACGTCGATAAGTTCTGAGAGATTCTGAGGAAAAAATCTTTGCTATTCCAAATCCGCCAAAGGATATATTTTAAAAAATAAGTTAGAGGAAAAGATTTGTGTTGTTCTAAAACTATAGGAGGAAATTTGTGAAAAAATTGAACCGGCTATGATTCCACACCAGTAAAGATTGAACAAAATGGCTCTTAATGTTTATAAAAAATCAAGTCTAATTGTTGAGGAAGGGGGGAAAATTTTCAGAGAAAAAGAAGGATCGTGTTTATTACTGTAAAGAAGAGAAAGAATGAACGAGGCTTTACCTCCCCTGTCTCCCATGCGAAGAAGATACCACTGCCATGAAGGAAGGAGAAAGCTGCCAATCACCTATTTGCTAGAGTGCCGCTTGAAGTCTCACCAGAGCCAGAGTCACCGCCAACGTCCAAAAATCTCCCACTTACACTACGGATCCACCAGAAAGGAGTTCTTCCCGCCCTTGGAGTTTTGTTGTCGTGCCACCATTGCACCGTGAAACCTCCACCGGCCTTGTGTTGATCCACCGAAAAGGATATCCATCAAGAGTTGCAGCACCGTGGAGTTCAGAAGGAGCTCGCCACCCTTGTCATCGTGAAGCTTGCTGAGAACAACCTTATTTACTGCTGCTATGCTGCTAGTTGAGGAGATCGGTAGTTTGATTTTGTCATGAGGAATGGAGAAATCTGCCTTCCCCGTGTGCATGCCTGCGGCGTTCTCACCATGAAGTCTCATCAGTGCTTCCCGCCGACCTTGCCGCGAAGCTTTGAAAAGAGAACAGGTGCCCTGCCAAGGCCTGCCTTGCTGCTGTCTCCTTGCTGCCGCATCTTGCTGACGAAGTATCACCATGAAGCTTGAGGAGAACGACTACCTTGCTGTCACGAAGAACCATACGACCATCATTGATGCTGCATGTCGGAGGGTTGCCGAATTGGAGTCATCACCACCCATTGCTACTTTGCTTGTCGTCAATCCCTTGGAGTGTCGTTGCTGCTTGATGCCAACACCTTGCCTCACAAAAGTCCAAGCCTTTTTTGGTTGCTGCTCTACCACTGGCTTGGAGACTATAGGAGCCATATGCTTGCTGCCATGCTATCGCTGTGGACGTGAAGAATTGCCGAGGTGAGTTGTCGGGTCATGCATGCTGTGAGGCGGAACGTAGTTGCTGCCACACCAAACTTTGGGAATTCTTGTGAAGCTATACCGTGAAGAAAGCGGGAGCCACACCTTCGTGCTGTTGCATGCTACCCCATCCATCTTGCCACAGCCGTGAAGGAAATTGCCCTACCTTGCTGCCAAAGCAATTTCTCTACCGCTGAAGGTCTGCCGATCTGTTCCGAAGGAAGAGAACACTGCCACCGCTCGTGTCAAGATGCTGTTGAAGTTAGAAGTTGCTGCCGGGCCGAGGAGAGGCGTTGTTATTGCGATATGCTGCTGTGAAGTTGTTGCCATTGCCCGAGAAGGGAGAAAGAAAAATACGGGAAAGCAGTAGCTAAAGGCCAACTTTGTGGATTATTTTTCCAAACCGATAGTCCCCGGCCCCGCCGTGGTGTCCAACATGAGGCCTATGTAGTAATATTTGGATTTAGGTGAAGTCCTACAGGAGTTAGATGCTGCCGTTGCCAAAATTTTGGAAGTAAATGAATCGGAGGGGCAGAACAAATAGTCACAAGTTTGCATACCTTTGTCTGGCCAAGTTAGGCTATCTCCGGCCACATTGTTATTGCCATTGAATCCCTTTCATTGTAAGGAACAAATACAAGCCCAAATTCGCCATCAGAAAAGCTTCTCGTCACCTTGAAACTTTGCTATGCCACATTGTCAAACTCAGTGCGATAGATTTTTCCTATTTTGGGTCATAGAGGCTACATCAAATTCTTCATCAAAGCATTGCAAGGGACAGGTTATATATGGGTCAAAAGTTAAAGTTGTAAAAATTTTACTAAGATTTATAATTTGTGAAGGAATTAAAAATTAGTAGATTGTAAGTACCAATCTTACCATGGATTCGCTTAGGGATTTAAGTTGAACCCTAAAGAATCACGTAAAATTTCTTGCATGTTATTTTGTATTGGTGATATTTTATTTTTATCGCACTATTTCTTTGCGGGGCAAGGGCACCTCGGTCCCACCGAACCCTTAAACCCAGATCAAAAGACGCGATCAACAGGGGCGGGCAATCTTGGGTCCTAACAATAGGCCTGAGAAATGATTTATATAATAGACCCAAAGGCAACTTACGGTGGATTTTGTTTTCGAAATCAGAGTTAAAGGATCTCATCTTCGAGGCTTATTAATCACAGAAGTAAAATACGTTTAAATGGCTCGTGTTAAGTGGAGACCGATAAAATAACCACTTAATACATCCTCCGATTTGGAAATCAAATCGACAATTGACTAAAAATTGAGAAAAGTCCTAATGGACATGTGGTTCAAGCTTTAAGCACATTAGCACATCCACGACGAGCTCGGATTACAAAACCTACATCGAAACCCACTACTAAGTAAAATACTGACATCTTTATATAATGCATATTTGTGGCGTGTGCTTACATCATCAATACATTCTAATAAAGAAAACTGTGCTAAATAAACCTACATTTAAACATCTATCACACAAATTGAGACATAATAAAGAAAATAACTAATCAATAAATAAATAAATAGGTAAATAATAAATACAATGAAAATAATACTCTAATCATAAAGTAATAATATAATTATGCTATATAAATACATGGTTAAACACAAGTCAATATCACTTCTACTTGTGTTAGTAAACATATAAACAGTTAAATAATTAAATACATAATTATTCTATAAATAAATAAATAGTTAATTTTAAGTAATCATGAATAATAATATTATCATAATTATCAAATACAAAATATATAATTAAATACAAATAAATAATAACATACACTTAATAAACAAATAGATAAATAAATAGAATTTAGTAAACATGAATAAGATTAATATTAAAAAGGAAATATATCAATAATAATAATAATAAAATAAATAAATAAATAATCACATACGCATTCATCATATACAACAAACATATAAATAAAAATAAATAAATAAAAACACTCATAACATCAAAATATGCTAAATAATGTGAATATTCATTTAAATTAATGTAAGGGTTTTCAAATTATCGAAATCGATCAAAAAATGGCTGAAAACAAGTTATAAAGTTCTCAAAATGGAGAACCGAGTCAACTTAGGCAAGTCAACTGAGTCGAGCCGAGTCGACTCAACCAGGTCAAGCAACAATGCTAGCTAGGCTAGACTCAGTTGCTGGGTCAAGTAGTTGGTGCGGCACAGACTCGGGCATGACCACGAGACTGCTAGGCAAGTGAATAGGGTCGGGTAAGTGGAGGTGAACGTGGGCTCGCAGATGCGAACACAGGCAAGCTGGTCCAACTGGGCGGCTGGTGCCTGGCCCTATAAAATGCCGATGACAGCGTGATTGGGGTCACCGCTAGTCGAGATTGACGGCCCAAGTGATGAGGAATACGGTGGTGGTGGCGATCGGCAGAGTCTAACTGCTGGCTATCTAGAAAGGGGGGCGTAATCGCTGTCGGGTGTGGTAGCGAATGCAGCCATGGTGTTGGTCATGGGTGGTCTTAAAATAAAGATCTCGGTGAGATGAACCTATCTTGGCAGTTGACCTCATTGGAGGCGGCTCGCTGGCATTGGAAAATGGACTGAAAGGTGGCGGAGTGGAAACTAGAGGTGAAAATGTCATCTCCGACACCTACTGCAGTGGTGCATGTGCCGGAGCTGGGTATGGATCAAAGGCCTATCGTGAGGTAGTCATGACGATGCTCGTTGGGTGGCCGGGGGTGGGCCGGAGATTGGTCGGCGGTGAGTCGAAGTGGCGGCGACACTAGGGGTGGAAACTTTGAAAATCGCGGGAAATCTCTTAAAAATAACCAGGCAAAGCTAGGGCCACGTGGACGGCTCTAATCTTGTCATGTGGCACGATCTGAACGTCAGACAACTTGTAGACTTAGTGGGGCCCACCTTTGGGTATATGCAATATATATATATATATATATATATATACACACACACACAGAAAGCTTTGATCGAGACCGTCCAAAGTCAAAATTGACTCGTGTTCTAAAAGTAACTTTATATGTGGGAATCAAGCCAAAAAGGCTGAATGAGCATCAAAACCCTAAATTTAATCGGGTAAAAATGTATAACTCAATTAAGCTGAGGCCACAAGGGTAATACGATAGTCCGAAAAACTTACAATGCATGTAAATGAGATACCCTGAAAATCCCAAACGGCTACTAAACGCGGCAACGACCTAGATTTAGGCTTAAAATCCTGACTAAGATATAAAAATTATCTATATACCAGTGTATACACTGATAACTCATGCTCTATTGTAGCCTAACTAAAAATGTTATCTACATGTCAAGTATACTTAGCCACTATAACATGCTTATGCGGCCATTGGGGCTCATACTTATAGTATGAAAATTGGTCTAACCCGAGTTCGCTCAAACCAATTAGAGACTAGTCCAAATTGGGCAAACTACAAGCAGGTAAAACCTTGACTCGAAACTGGATTTTACATTAGACATATATATTTCCTTGGATACTTAACAAAAACTTCGAAATGTAATAGGTATAAATTAGTATCAAAATTAAAAATCATAAATTTTAATTACTATATTAAGGACAAAGAATCAAACATGAAGATTTTTATACAACTAATTTTTTTAATGCTAATTTAATTAAAAAATGTGACAGAAAACAATTTCTCTTTTTTATTTTTCCTATGATTGCTGCTACCTAACCTTGAGAAAAATTATCATCTATTGCTAGCTAAGAGTACAGTACTGGTGAGCCAGAGGCAAAAACATATTTCTGCACTAAAAGTCATTCCAGTCCGTTGTTATAATCAAAGAGTAAGGAAGCGTAGTTTTTTGGACCAAACCAATCTTTCGCCCACGTGATTGTCTTCCCACACCCATGCCGCCCCCATCTCCCCCTCATCTCCCATCTTTCGTCGTGTTCCCCATGCCATGTCGATGTACGGAATCGCATCCAATGCTGCCCCTTCTACCATTCCCCCTCCCCTCGCTGCTCGACCAAAGTTCGCCTCTGTTGTCGCCGTCGCAACCTGGCCGTCTTAGCCCAACGGTTGTAGCATGCGTCGCCCTAGCGAAGTCCAACCTCTTGCGTCCAGCCGTCGTAGCCTTTGACGACAGCTTCTCATCCTATTTTGAGCAAAGTGCTTGGACCCATGAATTTAATTGAGATGATTGTGAAAATTGTTTTGTTTGTAACCTTTCTTCTATTGAAGATGCAAAGCTGCCATATTTAGTTCTCAATCTGGTTTGATGGATGTATTATTTGCTATGCTGTATAGAGCTATGCTTAGGCCTGTTACATCGTTTGTTATGATTACTAAGCTGTCATTTTTATGTTTTATTAAAGAAGACTCTTGTTTTTCTTTGTTACTAGATTTTACTAGATCTTTAAATTTATTGTAATAATTACATTACTCATTTCTTTTCTTTTATAAAAGAAGGCCATCTATGTTTTGTTGTCATAAACTTTGCACAAAAGGAGTTGGATTTTTAATTTTTATCGTTATGAAAATAATAAAAACTTGCTTAACGATTTAGGAAGTCTATTGTTCTATAGGTTGTTTGTGCTAGTGCTTAAGTAAATTGCTTGTTTCTGATTGATACATGTGCTGTTTCAGACTGATATATTTGATGTTGTACAATTTCATTGAGTCTGGATGAAAATTGTTGCCCCAAATTTTTATTGGCAATATTTTCTTTTGTCTGTGGCTTGGAAAATTGATGATTGTTCCATGGACTTTGCTTCTACATGCATTTGAGAATGATTTTTAATGTCCACTTAAGGGTCAAAGAACCAAACCATAGGTGTGCCACTTTACTCCTATGATCAGACTTCCCAAGAGGATCCTGATCAATGTAGGTCCTTTTTTTGTTACTTTTTAATGCATGACCCTATTTCTTTCTGATGTAAAAGCTTTGTGTTACTCTAAATGTGAGCAAAAGAATTGTAGGTAGGGATCTCAATGTGTAGAAGTCTCTTGTCCAAATTGGTTCAAGCTAAGGAGCTATTGGAGGAATATGCTGATGGGTATTAAATTGGCTTACACTAATGATGGAATTGATTTTGGTGAATTATCATGTTGATCTCGTGCATATTTAGTCCATTAGTAATGAGATTTGAATTTGCCTTCGCATTATGCTATAACCAAATTCAAATAATTCTTATGATTCTTGTATGAATCTCGTTGCTATTGTGGCTAGAAAGTAGTGGGCTTTGATCCCTTGATGCGTTGAACCACATTTGCATTGGAGGGAGAAGAAGAAAATAGGGGAAAGGTAAGAGTCTAAAAAAGCAAATGAATCAGTCACCGAATGCAACTTTAAGCAACTAGGACAGGCAGCTAGCCTTTGCGAGGCAATGCATTCTGGTGTTATTTTGTAGCAAACAAAAGACCAAGAGATTCATGTTGTATTTTTGCATATCAAAATGGTGGGAATGCTGACAACAAGCATATTAGGCTTAAGTTGTCTGTGTTTCTATCAATTTGTAATTTTAACTTCCCTGCATTTTATAGCTTATCATGTCAATTTGTAATTTTAACTTCCCTCGAGTAATTGTTGCAAGCAATTGAAATATTTATGAAAGCAAAGTGATCCAGCACATTTTGACCTCAAATTTGTGTCCTGGTCTACTCAAATATAAAAAACAGTTCAAGTGATTGCAACGTAGTACGGTGAACAATGGTCTCCAAACACTCTCATGATAACCTTTATGGCGCTAGCGTTAAGAAATTAGTTAAACATATACAAAGTGATGTCACATTTTCAATCTAAATAATGACTACAATAAATAGATGTCTTATGTGAGATCCCTTAATTTAGTTTCATATTTAATATATAATGAAATAAGAACTTATTTGTATGTGAAAATGAACTATAAAATTTTAATTTCGGTTAACCATTTTTGAAGAGATGACATAAAATATTAGTTTATGCTTTGGATTGGGTCGCTACAGATGGTATTAGAGCTCCCTGGTTATGTATTAGATGGTGAGCTGAGTTAGGAACGTCGACTAGACTGTAGATCACGAGCTAAAGAAGAGCGTGGGTTAGACCTAGCTAGGGTTGCTAATTGAGCGAGCCAGCTCGTGAGCATTTAGCGTTCGGCTCGGCTTGACTCGACTCGAAACTCGACATTTAAATGCTCGACTCGAACTCGACTCGAACTCGAATCTTACGAGCCGAGCTTGAGCAAGGTCGTGTTCGACTCGACTCGACTCGGTTATAACTCGAAATCGACTCGAACTCGACTCGTAGCTCGATTCGAACTCGACTCGATAAAATAATATAATAATATAGTCTTTATATTATATTATAATATAATATATATATATATATATATGTAATATAATAACAAAGAAGCAAGATAGTTGAGATGGTAAGTATTCACCTTGATGACTTCAAGGTTGTGGGTTCAAACCACATTGGCCTCATTTTTTTTAAGTGAAGTACTTTTGACTTTTAATCGAGCTGGTTTCGAGCTAACGAACGAGCTGGCGAACGAGCTCATAAAAATTAAGCAGTTTAAGTATATTCGAGCTCGAGTCGAGCTCGAACACATAAAAGATATTCGAGTCGAACTCGAGCATGTATGTTCAAAACTCGTTCGATCTCGAGTCGAGTTCGAACGAGTTTCGAACTATTCGAGCCGAGCTCGAACACATGTCGAGCTCGGCTCGCTCGCTCAATTAGCACCCCTAGACCTAACAATGGGCCAAATATAAGAATTTTGAAGATGAATTTTTCTAAGGTAAGTAGATTGTGACATCTCTCAACTTAGCCTCACGTCTAATTCTTATTTAGATTAGGCCCTATTTATAAATCTATAATACCGACTGGGATAATATTTTATTTACAAGTGTGAAACTTTGGTTAATTACTTTTGAAAAAATAATATAGCCTATTAATTTAGTTTGTACTTTAGACTAAGTCGTTACATCTTAATACACACTGTTATCATCTTCAAAGCACATCATTTATCCAAAGTACTACCTTTATTTGTCATCTTCGAAGATATATTTGCTTCCAAGATCATGGGATTGTCTCGAAATCAAACTTCTGCAGGGGTCTACATTTAGATAGAATTACCCGCTTCAAATTAAAAAGCACTTATACTATAAAATTAAAAAGTACTTCTCGTTACGATAGAATTGAAAGAACAGTCTGTATTAGAATAAAAATAAATTCATCTTTGTATCCATAAATGATCAAGTTCAATTTTCAAAACTACTGTAGAATTGGAACACTTTCCTTTTAATTTATGTTTAGCAATGAAAATTTTCAGCCGTACTTTATTGACACTTGATGGCATCTTGAAAAAATGTCTAGCAATAAAAAAAGTTCTTTAACACTAACTTTGACAAAATTACAAGTTGCCCTAAGTGTACATATAAGAAATCAAACATTTCAGACACCACGAATAAAAAATTGTCAACCAAAACATTAAGTAGTAAATAATGGTGGAAGTTCACCTCCCCTTCCCATCTATAATCAACAAGAAATTGACGACCAAATCCTACCAATGAAGCTTATTAAAATCAAATGATCTTCCATTACACACACAAGCAGCCTCCCAATATATTCAAGCAACAAAACCAGCTCAACTACCAAACAATACAAACAACAGCCCACTAAAATACGATCTCAACAGAACACAAATTGCATTAAACAAGGATCATACTAACAAATCCTTCCAAATGCAAACTTGCTTCCACCACATTCCAAATACTGGCAACAAAAAACTTAGGCTAGCAAATTGCAAACACATCTACCAAACTTCAACCCAATTGCACAACAAATTTCAGATCTTAATACTCACAATCGACCAAAGTCACAAAAAGATTTCATTTTTTCACATACAAATGATCAAGAATGCCAACCTCAATAAAGGTAGGAAGGAGAGGTGGAACTACAAGACTTAAGGGAGGTGGAAGAGGCCGACAGTGCAGAGGTAGAATGAATGTCAAAGGGCCAATGGACAGGGAGGTCGAAGGGGCCAACGGACGGGGGAGTGTAAGGGGCTGACGGTGGGGAGGTTGTAGTCGCTGATTGTGGAATGAGGTGACGGCTTGATGGCGTGGGTGACTTAGGGTGAAGATTGAGCTTAATGGGATTGAGGTGGGGGTAAGGCTCCATCTTAATGCTCTTTTTAATCTAGACCGTTCCTTAAAATTGAACGGCTCAGATTATATTTTGGCACAAAAATCATCTCCTGCCTCTTGGCCTTGAGAAGTTTTTCTCATAAATAAATAAATAAATATATATATATATAAGGTAAATGTTACTAAGCTCGCGGGCAGAAAAAATTTCCTACCCTGAGCTAGATCCAGGATGTCCGATTATAAGGACGACGCATATCTATTTTTTTTTTATAAAAAAAAAAGCTCTCCCAATGACGCCGGCACCGCGGACGCTGCCGCAGTCCCTGCCTCTGCTCTCCACCCGCTTCGTCCCCTCCCTGCCAGAGGCTGCACGCCAGGGATAGCAGCAGGTCGAGGGGGAGCAAGGATGAGGGGCGTCTGTGGTAGGGGAGGGCAGGAGTGGGATAGAGGAGGGGCAGGGGTTGAGGTGGAGCAGGGAGGGGATGGCGACCGTGGCGAGACGGAGGTGTTCAGAGTGGGGTCGAGGGGGAGCGGGGAGGAGGAGCGTTCGTGGCAGGGGAGAGGGGATTGGCTGCAGCCCCGGCGGGATCTTTGGTCGAGCGGCCTGATCCAGCTTTGGCTTGGCGCACATTCGGCCGTCCCACGACCGGATGTGGATGGCACGACCACTTGGCGGCTGTTTTTTTTAATATAACAATAGATCCGAGTCCTCTTTGTAATCGGATGGCCTACAACAAAACTTGGGGCAAAAAAATTCTCATGTCTGGGGCGCACCTCGCACTCCCCCTCATATATATATATATATATATGAGAGGCGATTGGGAACACCCGGGAAAAAAATTTCTACCCCAAACTTTGATGGCCCAGATCTATTGTTTTCTCAAAAAAAAATTAAACTTTGATATCGGCCGTCCAATTACAAAGACGGACCATATCCATTTTTTTTCAAAAAAAAAAGAAACTAAACCTCTAGGGCAATGACGCCGGAGGCTGCTGACCGGTCATGCAGGCCAAGGGAGGCCATATCTGGCCGCCCCCAGACCAAATCCAGCCACAGTCGGATCTAGCTGCGCAGCAGAGCTGCAAATGGAACTAGCTAGTGGCAGCCAGACCAGGCCGCGCTAAAAACGGTTGCCGACCACAGTTGGATATGGCTATCGTTGGCCAGGTCCGGCCTGCGGGTGGCCTTGTTTGGCCACTCACTGGTCAAATCTAGCTGCAGGGGTCTAGACATGGCTGGGCGAGCATGGATCTGGTTTTGTTGCATAGATTTGGCTGTGTGCTGCCAGATGTGGCCGAGACAGCTGCGTAGCGGCCGCCATCGAGGGATGGCCGCTTACACCAACGAGCTCACCTCCATGGCAATGGCGTCCAGACATGGTCACCGCCATCAAAAAGTTTGAGTCTTGGCAACCACTGGAGCTTCTCGGCGCTCGCCAAGTGACCACCCCGACGACTCATAGAAGAAGTCAACCTCCTTGCCAGATCTAGCTGCAGCCGGCCACGCCTGATCGCCACGTGCTAGACCTGGCTGTCCCCCAACCAAATCTAGCTAAGGGAAGGCCAAATCTAGCCTACGACAGCTAGATCCTGTAAACCCACGATTTGAATCAAGGTTTTATATTCAAAACTGGTTGGTTCGGACCGGTATTTTTGAGTCGAGTCTGCCCCAGAATACGTGTACTGAGCCGACGCTTAGTCATGTGTATGAGCTATGAGGGCTCGTGCGTAGTCCAAGTATATGATGATAACATCACGAACATAGTAGAACATAATGAGTTATCAGAATATATAAGAGTATGCCATGTCATTTTTCTTTATTTTATTTTTATATACACTAGATCGTAGAATTAGTTTTAGGTTGTTTACCGTGTTAGGACGCGTTACAGGAAGTTTTGGGTGGGTTGATAGTTCTAGAGCATATCATTATGATGTTTTGGTGTTTATTTGATTTTATGGGATTTTTCTCAATTTTTATGGAATTATTTTAGGATTAATGGTGACTTAATTGTTATTCTTGACTCGAGCCAGAGACGAGTCAAGTAATATTTACAAGTTTGCCACCAGCTCTTTTCTTCCCTCCCAACTCCTTCTTCCGCCCAAACCCTTGCCCCGATGCCGCTCCCGATGCAGTGCTCCAGCCGCTACCGTGGATGCCATCCTACCACAGATTGGTGCCGCCTAGCCCCGCCACGGCGTCGCTCGTGCCGCCCGACCAGGCCTGGTCAGCGTCTGGCCGCCACGACGTGAGAAAGGCACCCTTGCATCTGCGCTTTCCGTCGCCGATTGCTGCCGCCGGTGACCGCCGCCGCCATGATCGGGTGGTCGCCTCGACACCCTCGACCACCCAGCGACCTTTCCTGACCGGAGCAGAGGCCTGTCACTAGCTCAGGCCGGCCGGATCGAGTCACCCATCGCCGCCACCTCTGTTTTAGCCATTTCCCAGCGAGCCGCCACCTCCACCGACCATGTCGATGCCGTAAACACGTCGGGCTCGCCGAGCCAGTTCCAATGGTACCCGACTACCATTGGTTTCCAGCCAGTAGATGCTCGGGAAAACTGCCAGAAGCTGCCGGAAAAGCACTAAAACCTGCCGAAAAACCGGATTTGTTGGAATTAGCAGAATCTTTAGCGGAGCTCATCCAGTCGATCCCGATCGAACATCGGACGCTGAAGAGTGCTGAATTTGAGCTCCGAGACACGCGACGGAACCCTAGTCATCATCGATTGCCGACGACATGAGGTATAATTACCTCTGAATTTATAATTTAAACTTGATGATTGTTAGCACAACATGCTAGGGTTGATTTATTGATGTGATTAATGCTTAATTATGGTTGAAACGATGAGTTGCATGATGAGATTAAGTGTGAATGAAGAGCAAGTGATCTAATGAGAGCATGATAAGGGATTACGACATAACTTAGAAAAACACGATAAGATTGGTATGAATAGGAGTTAGAATTTCTTTCATATTTATGATTGTTTGATTGTTTATGGTTGTTGTTTGTATTGTGAGTGTGTATTGATCATGATGAGTTTGATGCATCATTTAGTTAGCAGGCGTTAGTATTTAGTTTTGATGTGTAGGTACAGGACTAGGAGCTCGCCGCCTAGGCGCGATGACACGCTTGGAGCTTCTACCAGGTCCATTTAGGACTCGTCTCTGTTTTACGCTCTTCTATTGTATGTTTATTTTATTATTTGCAGGATGGGTTAAGTGGCGTTTTATCGAATCCCACTTAACTCGGGCCATTTAACCGAACAGTTTTTCGGATTAATAACGCCCTCGAGGATGATTTCGAAAACAAGATCCACCACAAGTTGCCTTCGACCATTATATAACCCTACCCACTGTATATGTAGTTTTCGCATTTTCAGTGAGACGAAGTGGGACCGACGCACGTACCATGAGCGGATGTGTGACAGTCAAAGCTACGGATTAGTGCCACTGTTCCATTTCCGAGGATCGACAACTCCGCTTATGAGTTCTCCACCCGGAAACGTGGAGGTTTACGGTACTGTTTAGTGCAGCGCATGTGGACTTGTGGTTAAAGGGTACTAAAGGCGACTGCCTGAGAGTTCTCGGCCTTCGTGCTCAAGGCCAGGAGAAATATGGAGGTAAGGAGAGGGCTTAGGATTCGAGACCAGAAAAACAAGTAAGAAAATGCCGAGAGTGGCATCAACATAAACAGATCGATCAGTTCGAGACACTACCGAGTCTGCAGCCCAGTGGCTCCTCAGTAAGTGCCCTTCTAAGTGTTCACGAGGAGTATATGATGTATTTTTTCATATGAAAGTTTACTCTCATAGTCAACATGTTATAGTTATTTTTCTTTCTGGATCAGTAACACTTGTTACTGACGTATATTTATACTATATGTAGGTAATGATCACAAGTTGGATGTGCCAGCTTGGACGGAGGAGCAGTGATGTCGCTTGCACACATGTCAGTCGATAGAATGATTAATATTTTGTTATGTTGTTATTATATTAATATGTTGTGATTAAATGCTAAAATATGAGGATATGATGAGATGAAATACAAAGACATGATGACAGGAAAAAGAAATGTGAATAGATTGCGCAGCAGAAGTGTGGTGGGTTGAAACCCAAGCTTCAGAATGAGTGTATAATAGATTAGATTCTATGTGAATGAAATTGTTAATACATGCATATATATATCTTTTTATATATTATTTGACAGAGTGACCCCTAATTATACTTTTAGGGGAGATTCTGTCCGTTTTATATTAGAATTTTTATTAATTTTGACCGTAATTGTATTGGTGTGCAATTTAGTTTGCATGTCATCCATGTAGTATCATGTTTGGATTCCGTGCATTTATCCATGTATGACGAGTCGTATCTTCATCTTAAGATGCCGAGATTAGATCCGCACGAGTTGGGTTCGAGTTAGCCAACCTAACCGTGGCCTGTAAGATGCTGGTTTGGTTCACGAGCATGAACCGGATTTGGGGTGTTACAGAATTGGTATCAGAGCCACTCTCGGTCGATTAAGATGTAAGATACTTTTATAGGTGATGTGTGTGCAAAGACTGCTCCAAGTCCAACTAGCAGGTATGTTTCTGTCTATTTTTTTTATATGCAGATTTTTCATCATAAGTTGTTTGGATATCAGTGTATTCAGGCCTTGATCAAAAATATGTGGAATTGACCTTAGTTAAATTGATAGGTCATTTTTATGGATTTTTATCATGATATTAAACTTTTTGGTTAGTTAGATGTGAGCAAGGTATCTCGTAGTGCTAGTAGAGGTAGATGGGTATAAGATCCCATCTTATGCCTGATCTAGAAGTCAGCAAGAATCTAACAGCAGGAATCTGACAGGCTTGTCATGATGGGCTTAGAGACCCACTAGTTCTGTCCATCGCAATAAGAGATTTGGATGAGTTATGGTGTCCGCATGTTCGGTAAGTTGAGGTTGAATTGGATGTTGACTAGCTGTTCGTCTTTTTGCATGTCACCACATTAGCCTTGCTTCCATGAGACATGGTGTACACTGTGGGAATGAGTTAAAAGGAAAAGGGGTAACAGTAAGGAGCTTGAAGTATAGAGATACTAGCAAGTTAGTTGTCACATGAGATGGATCAGACAGTGATGAGTAATGGGCACTTCACTGCATCCCTTCTCTTCCACTAGTTTATGACCTACTAGCAACAGTTTTGGCTTCTTTTTACCAAACATAGGTCTCGATATAACAAGGAAAAGATTAGGACCACCATTGCCTACGAGATCGAATAATTGACAGGATTCCACCACATATAAGGCACCAGATCAATGAATGCTGTTTGAGGGCCAATCAGCACTAATAGAGCAGCCATTTTAGATTTCAGGAGATTAGAGTGGGTTCAGCATAGGTTTACCATCATATGTGTCTGCACCATGATCCAAACCCCTCCGGATCAGACACACATGACTGGACAACCTAAGCCGAGTAGTTAGCAGCCGAGATATGTTAGAGATAGTAGAGTGGATTTACAATGTATACGATCAAGATCAAAATTTTAGCATCTAGATAGAATTGTTGCCGACAGAGTTGCACAACCTGACCAGCGCACACCGACGAGTGCACACCACCGACCAAGTTGCACAACCACCGACCGAGTCGCACAACCACCGTCGAGGTGCACAACCGCCATCCGAGACGTACTACCACCGACCGAAGACGCACTACCGCCATCTACGTATTGCTCATCCGCCGACCGAGTAGATTAGTTAGAGCTTAGTAGGGCCAGAACTTGAGGAACAAGATATAGCTACAATGGAAATTAGCAGAACAGAGAAGAGTTAGGAAAACTGAGGTTATTTGGATGAGATAGCATAGGATCCGACTTCACAGCTCTCTTGCAATCATTGTCTTGACCTGACACCCTTGGGTCAGATGTATATTGCAAGATAACCCCATCAGGCACTGTTAGTGACAGTCTCATAGGGATGCGCATGGACAGAGTCAGGGAACATGACAATATGACCTCCAGATGGGACGGTCACAATGATCAGATTGTTCAGACTGCATGATAGTACATCCATGGGCCACAACCAACATACGCAGATCAGACGGTTAGTAGATGGTCACACACGCAGTTTGACCTATTTAGTGATGGGCTGTCAGTGACAGGAGTTAGACTTGTACTAGAGGATTGGGCATAGATAGAAGGTTAGTGAGGAAGTGTCCTTTAGAAGGATAGTGATTCCCTTGTGTTTCGCCAGCACAATTAGGTTCTCACCTTGAACCATAGGGTTGAGCCTTACCCTAAGTATAGAAGTACCTTCATGGTACTAATTAGGGCTTACAGTGCAGGTAGATGTTTGCAGACTGACCTTCTGATGAGGATTTCACCCCAGCAGGAGAGCGATGTAGACAGAGACTTCAGACAGAACAGGCCATGCTGACCAGACAGAGTGATATCAGTGTATGCTCATCTTGATTGATAGCCTTGCTTGAGAGTCTACCACAGCGGTAGTAGTCATGTGGGTCAAGATTAGTACTACAAATCGGTACGGGACGGCAGGTCACACACCACTGAAGAGCGGACGAGACACGTGTCGAACCTCATTATGAGTCCCCGTAGACTTGAGGGGAGACAGTGGTTCTTTGGGTCATTTGAACCCTGCCCGTTTAGAAGTGCGTGACTAGTACAGTATCGAGAAACATGTGCCTACTGTTAGCTGATTGAACTAGAGCCACTTAGGAGCCGTTTCTGAGATTCGTCATTGATTGACTGTTCCACAGCCTGATCACCTGTGGCATAGTGAATTATGGTGATCTTAGAGACAAGTCCATAGACCTACCGATATTTTGGCCACCCAGTACGCTACATAGGGATTTCATCTCCCCTACCATTTGCATGACACCTTGACCTTACCATAGATCAGAGTGACATACCTATGTAGCGGGTATTTCTTAACCTAGTGGATTCTCCCGTTTACCTAGCGTCAGATACCACATGTGAGGATGAGATATTACCTAGTGAGAGTTCTTGAGTAGTGGGACCAGATTTTCATGAGATTTAGTCCCCTTCCTATAACCTATAGATGTCAGACATAGTAGAGCTTCCACTTGAGGATTTCTACTCACCCCTTTGTATATGTCAGTTTTACTATCAGTTTACCCAGATGATTGAGATGAGTATACATTGCCCAGAGCACATGCCACAGACTAGATGCAGGCTCTACAGACCATGCAGAGTATGTTATCATACTCCTTGAGACACACTGTGTATGTACAGGTGTTCTCGCTTCCTTTCAGCAGTAGTTAGTGGTTGTATAGATAGCCACCAGAGCCATAGTATACAGTAGAGTCATAGCAGCTATCCTTGTTCTCTTATAGAACAGAGTGAGATATTTGACTCAGGACCGAGTCAACTAGGACCCAGTGAGCGGTCCAGTTCCTTATATAGGGACACCTGAGAGTTGGATCTAGACTGGCGACAGTGAGCCATGCAGCTCATTAGTTTATACACTCGACCTAGCAGGAGACTCATAGCATACTTTAGGTTGGTTGTAGGACTTAGGAATAGAGTTTCCTGAGCGTACATGTAGGTGACTTTTCACAAATGAGGATTAGAGGGACATGGGTAGATGCTAGCAGGTAGGTCTTACCCTCGATGTAGTTTTCCCAGACATAGCTCAGATTAGAACCTTGCGATACTCTAGAGTATCTGCTTGACCAACCCAGTAGGCCCTTAGGGGTGACCTAGGGTTTTTCCGCCGAGTTAGCAGTAGGGATCAGAATAGAAGAGAAGGATGATGGTCATGTCAGAACAGGCACAGACTGTAACACCCCAAATCCGGTCCACACTCGTGAACCGAACCGGCATGTTACCGGCCCCGGTTAGGTCGGCTAACCCGAACCTAACTCATACGGATCCAATCTCGGCGTCTTAAGATGAAGATACAACTCTCAAAGCATGGATGAATACACAAACCCTAACATGGTACTACGTGAATGACATACAAATCAGAGTGCACACCAAGACAATCCCGATAAAAATTAATGAAAACTTTGAAATATAACGGATAGAGTTTCCCCTAAAAATGCAATTAGGGGCCACCCTGTCAAATATACATATGCAAATATATATCTAACCATATATCAAATAATTTCATTCATATAAAATATAAAATCTAACATGCTGTAACTTATTTTAAAACTTGGGTCTCAACCCACTCCGCTGCGCAACTCTGATCATATTTTGCATTCTGTTATCGTGTCTTAACATTTCATTCATATCATATCATCATGCTCAAACATTTACTCATAACATGTGTATAAAATAACATCATAAACAAACATTAAATATTTAATCACCCAATGTGTGTGTGCAGAAGACCTTATTGCTCCTCCGTCCCAGCTGGCTCATCCATCTCGTGCTTATCACCTACATATATATAAGAAAAACGTCAGTAACAAGCGTTACTGGTCCGGAAAATAAAATAACTATAACAAACTGGCTATGAGAGCAAACTCTCATCTGAAAGAAAACATCATACTCCACATGAACA
>JAURVB010002011.1:0-34578 GCA_033002965.1 Piper betle
CAGACAGGGTCTCCCCTAAAAGTGTAATTATGGGCCCACCCTGGCAAAATTATATATATATAAATATATACACACGCATCCATGATTTCATTACACAAAATCTAAAAAATTATGAATTCATTCTGAAGCTAGTGTAAAACCCGTGACTCGAGTCAGGGTTTTACGTTACCGAACCAGTCGGTTCGACCGTTGGTTCGAGTCGAGTCAGTTTCATGAACCGCGTGCTGAGTTGAGGCCAGCCGTGAGTTATGAGTGATGAGAGTCAGGTGTACGCTTAATATATGATGATAACGTCAAGAAGATGGTGAGATATGAGTTATCAAAATATATGAAAGTATGCTGTATTTTTTTCTTTTTATACGTTTGATAGTAGAAATAGTTTTAGGCCGAATAAAGCGTTAGGACGCGTTGGATCATATTCGGGTGGGTTATTAGTTATAGAGCATGTCATTTGGATGTTGTTGTGTTTTTTTATTTTATGGGATTTTTCCATATTTTTCTAGATTTTTTTTAGAATTTATTATAAACTAGTTATTATTTTGACTCGAGTAGCAATTGAGTCCAAACTTATTTACGAAATTGCCATTGATGGTGTTTACTCCTTTCCCCGACACTTTCCCCTCCCAAAACCCTAGCGGCCGCCGCCGTCAACTGCTGCCCCGTCTTCGGAACGAACCGCCCATCGTCCCCTCGCCGTCGCCGTGCCCCCACCCCGGCCACCGTCTCGCCGCCACGATGCCGGAATCGCCCCACAAGCGGCGACGCCCTCCCTCGTCGATTCGCCGCCGTCTCGGCCGCGCCGCTGTCGCTGTGACCACCAGTCTCACCCTCTCACCGTCGCCGACATTTCCCCACCATCCCGAGCGCCGTCGAGGCCGGCCGCAGCCCCGATCGGAGCACGCCGCCGCCGCCACCCATTTTTGATGCCGCCACCGACGGCTGTCGCCGCCTCGGCTGCTTTGTTTGAGACCACCATCGGACCAAGCTCGTCGAGCTGGTGCCGATAGACCCCCTGATTGCCCCGTCCCGAATCATCGCCGGAAAACCGTCGACACTCGCCTGAAAACTGCCGAAACCGCCAGAAAATTGGATTCGTGGGAAATTCGTCGGATCATCCGCTGAACGCACCCGATCCAATCTGATCGGACTTCGGACGCCGCTAGGTGCCGAATTCGAGTTTTGAGCCACGAAACGGAAACCCTAACCGTCACCGATTTTCGACGACGCGAGGTATAATTTATTTTAACTTAATTATTTGAAAGTATTGAAAGTATTGCTTATTAAAATTGCACGCTAGGATTGGTGAATTGTGTGTTATAATAATATATATAAATGTAGATTTGATTAATGATAAAATATGAAATTTGTTTGATTGAATGGTGTTAAAAATGGAGGCTAAGAAACTAATTAGGGTGACTAGGTAATGATCATGATCCAATGCAAACTAGCCTAAGTAGACTTGCTAGAATTGATATAGGTTGATGTGTGTTGATTGATGCGTGATTGTGTTGATTGTGTGTGCATGCTATAGGATGTGTGATTTATCATGCGGGCATTAGTTTTTAGCTTGATTGTGTAGGTACGGTGTAGGAGCTTGCCACCTAGGCGTGTGGACCCGTTTGGAGCTTCTACCAGGCCTGTTTAGGACTCGTTCCCTGTTTTACGCTATTCTACTGTGTATTTGATTTATTACGTGCAGGATGTGTTAAGTGGCGTTTTATCGGATCCCACCTAACTCGAGCCGTTTAGCCAACAATTTTCCTGATTAATAACCCTCGAGGATGAGATCCCTCAAGTTTGTTTTCAAACTTCAGATCCAGCTTACGTTGCCTTCGGGCCTATTGTATAAATCCCAACCCAGACCTATATATATGTATAGTTTTCGCGTTTTTGTGAGAGATTGAATGAGGGAAATCCGACTAACGTGCTATGCGAGTGGGCACGTGTGAGCCAATAGTGGGCTCTGGAATGGTGTGCGGGCCGTTTCATTCCCGAGGGATCCTGACAACTCCACCTTTGAGTTCCTCAAACCTGGAGAAGTGTAAAGGTTCACAGGTACTGCATTGCAGCGCATGTCTAGACTTGAGGTTTCAAAGGGTACTAAAGGCGACTGCCTGAGAGTGCTCGGCCTTCGTACTCAAGGCCAGGAGTAATATGGAAGGTGCAGAGGGCGGAAAGGAATGAGATTTGATGCGAGAAATGATAGAGAAATGGCCAAGGTATGAGAATGAGAAAGAAAGGGGGACGCTGTCGACCCGAGGGCAACGGCTCCCATATGTACCCTGATGGGAGTTCTTGAGGAAGTATATGGTTTTCATTCAAGAGGAGAGTTTGCTCTCCTGTGCCAGATTGATATTAGTTATTTTCTGGGCCGGTAGCACTCGTTACTGACGGTTTTTCTATATATATGTAGGTGAGAAATGCGAGGGATGAAAGCTGTCAGGACTGCGGAGGAGCAGCACAGAACTGCGCACACATGTACCTACCGCGCGTAATGTATAATGATGGTGTGTTATTGCTATGTGAATGATAATTAGAATGTTTTTGTCTTGATGAATTGCTTGTTATGAAATGAATGGATAGATGTGAATGAGCAGGGAGCCTTGAGTTCAGCCTCGGCTTAGATGAAAACGAATGAGATAGTGATTGAATTCCATGGTAGATTGTTATGTTTTATCATATTTTGATAAAATATTTGTATACCTTTGTTGTGGACAGGTTGTCCCTTTTTGCACTTTTAGGGGAAACTCTATCCGTTTTTACGTAGTAGTATATATTTTCTTTTGGTTTCTCATTTATTGTTTTGTCTTGTTTTTGCATGTACATCATAGCATGCATATAGGACCGCGTTAGAACCCAATTGTTCTCATTCATGCATTTCATGTCTGCATTTCCATCTTGAGACGTCGAGGTAGATCCGGGTTGTCTTAACCGAACCCACTAGATTAGCGAACGGTTCGGTCGCCGGTGACATTTCCAGGTCGGTTCACGGGTGAGCCGAAACGGGGTGTTATAGATGGGGTTTCAACCCACCACGCTTCCACTGCGCATCTCTGATCATGTTCACATTCTATCTTGTCTCATGCATTTGAACATGTCATTCACAATATAATAACATAACAAAACAATATTAAACATTAAGAAATCTAACATGTGTGTGTGTACAAGACCTCATTGCTCCTTTATCCATGCTGGCTCTTCCAACTCATGATTATTACCTACATATAGTATAAAAACACGTCAGTAACAAGTGTTACTGGTCCAGAAAATAAAATAACTATAACAAGCTGGCTATGAGAGAAAACTCTCATATGAAAGAAAACATCATATACTCCACATGAACACTCTGAAGGGCACTACTAAGGAGCCACTGGGCTGCAGACCCAGTAGCATCCCGAACATACTGATCTGCTGCTGGTACTGTGCCGCTCTCGACACTTCTTTTTCAGTACTTCTCGTAAAACTTTATCCTAAACCCTCTCCTTACCTCCATATTTCTCCTGGCCTTGAGCACGAAGGCCGAGTACTCTCAGGCAATCGCCTTTAGTACCCTTTGAACCACAAGTTCGGACATGCACTGTACTAAACAGTACCCGTAAACCTCCATGTTCTCCGGGTGTGAGGAACTCAAACGCGGAGTTGTCAGGATCCCTCGGGAATGGAACAGTCAGCTGGCACTAATCGAGAGCCTGCTTTGACTGTCATGGCATCCTCTGCATGGTACGTGCAGTCGATTTCTCCATCTCTCGTCTCATAGAAACGCGAAAACTATATATATATATATAGGCTTGGGTAGGGAGTTATATAATAGGTCCGAAGGCAACTTTTGGTGGATTTTGTTTCCGAAATCAACCACGAGGGGTTATTAATCCGGAAAATGTTTGGTTAAATGACCCGAGTTAAGTGGGATCCGATAAAACACCACTTAACCCGTCCTGCAGACAATAAATCAAACATACAATAAAAAAGATCATAAAATCAGAGAGAAGTCCTAACGGACTTGGTAGAAGCTCCAAGCGTGTCATCGCGCCTAGGCGGCGAGCTCCTACTCCGTACCTACAAATCAAAACTAAATACTAACGCCCTCTAACTACATGATGCATCAAAATCAATGAATACCACACACGACATAATAATCATGCATCATAGTCAAATAATCATAAAAGAGAATAATCCTAACTCAAACTATTCATACTATATTTTATTTTGTTTCTCTAAATTACATCATGATCACTTATCATGCTCCAACTTATTTTATCTCATTAGCTCACTTACTATTCATTTACAATTCCTCAAATCATACCATCATTACTTCATCAGTAATTAGGCATTATCATGATAAATAATCAGTCCTACCATGCTATCTTAATAATCATCAATTTAAATAATCAAATTGGAGGTAATTATACCTCACATCGTCGGCAATCGGCGACGGCTAGGGTTCCGTCACGTGTCTCGGAGCTCGAATTCGGCGCTCCTTGGCATCCGACGTTCGATCGGGCTCGACTGGTTGAGCCCCGCAGAAGATCCGGTGAATTCCGGCAAATTCCAGAAATTCCGGTTTTCCAACAGTTTTCGGCGGTTTTCCTGTAGCTTCCGGCGGTTTTTCGGTGAAAGTCGCCGGCGGCGATTACTGGCCGGAAAGTGGTCATGTTGGGTGCCCTTGGGACCGGCTCGACGAGCCCAACTCATCTACGAGGTCGACGCGGCCAACGGAGGTAACGGCTCGCCGGAAAAAGTAGAAAACAGAGCGGCGGCGATGGGAGAAGAATCTGGCCGATCTAGGCGGCGCTGGCCTCCGTTTTGATCGGGGAAGGTCACTGGGCGGTCGTTGGTGCTGAGGCGACCCCCTGATTGTTGCGGCGACAATCGCAGGCGGTGAAATCGGCGACGCGACCGAAAGGTTGCGCTAGGCAAGGTGATTCTGGCATCTCGGCGGCCTGGCAGCGGCGCTAGGCAAGGTGATTCTGGCATCTCGGCGGCCTGGCAGCGGCCGGGGCTGGTCGGGCGGCACGGCAACACTGCGGCGTGGGCCTAGCGACGACGATCGGCGGCAGGCAGACATCGACGGCGGTGGCAGCGTGGCTAGGGTTTGGATGGGAAGGGAGGAAGAAAGGTAGGGGGTGGAGAAGAAATGGTTGGGTGGCAAACTTGTAATTAAGACTTGACTCGTCTCCGGCTCTAGTCAAGTATAATAACTAAGTAGTATTAAATCCTTAAAAAAATGCATAAAAATTGGGAAGAATCCCGTAAAATCAAACAACACCAAAAAAATCATAATGATATGCTCTAGAACTATCAACCCACCCAAAATGCCCGTAACGCGTCCGAACACGGTAACGGCCTAAAACTAATTCTACGATCCATTATATATCATAATAAAAAAATGAACTACATACTCTCATATATTCTGATAACTCATTCTTTTCTGCTGTGTTCATGATGTTATCACCATATACTTGGGTACACATGACCCTCATGGCTCATACACAAGACCGGCGTCAGCTCAGTACACGTGTTCTGAAACTGACTCGACTCGAAAAATAATGGTCGACCCGTCCAGTTCTGAATATAAAACCCTAACTCAAATCGTTGGTTTTACACTACCAATTGAGGATTAGAGCAGAAGACATCCCGAAGACTGTGTTCAGGATGAGATATGGACACTACGAGTTTCTGGTCATGTTGTTTGGATTGACCGATTCTCCAGCAACATTTATGGACTTGATGAACAGAGTGTTCAATCCGTACTTGGACCAGTTTGTGATTGTCTTTGTGGATGACATACTGGTATATTCTTCGTCCAGGGAAGAGCATGCGCAACACCTGAGGATTGTGTTGCAAACTCTAAGAGAGCATAGGTTGTATGGGAAATTTTTGAAGTGCAGTTTCTGGTTGGCAGAGGTGAATTTTCTCGGCCACATCATCTCAGCATCAGGCATCTTAGTAGATCCAGCTAAGATAGAGGCAGTAGTGGAGTGGGAACAACCGAAGACACCTATGGAGGTTCGAAGTTTTTTGGGATTGGCTGGATACTATAGACGGTTCATTCAGGACTTCTCTTCCATAGCAGCCCCTCTGACACGGCTGACTAGGAAAGAGGAACGGTTCATTTGGACAGACAAATGTGAGCGGAGTTTCAGGATGCTAAAGGAGAGGTTGACTTTGGCGCCTATCCTCGCATTGCCTGAGGGACATGAGGATTTTGTCGTGTATACTGATGCCTCAGGGATTGGCTTAGGTTGTGTTTTGATGCAGAAGGATAAGGTTATTGCTTATGCATCTCGTTAGCTCAAGGTGCGTGAGCATAACTATCCTTCTCATGACCTAGAGCTTGCTGCAGTCATATTCACTCTCAGAATATGGGGCACTATATATGGAACAACTTTCAGACTTCTAACTGATCACCAGAGTCAAAAATATATCATCACGCAGAAGGATCTGAATAGCAGACAAAGGAGATGGTTGTAGATGTTAGCTGATTACGAGGTAACATAGCATACCATGAGGGCAAAGCGAATGTGGTAGCCGATGCATTGAGCAGGAAGCCAGGACTCTTGTGCACCGGAGGATTAGCAGCATTGTCAGTGACTGAGCACACTACGAGCTAGGGACAGTTAGTTGGGATGATGGCGCGACTTATGATTCAGCCAAGCATGCTTGAGTAGATTGGGATTGCACAGGAGGTAGATCGGCAATTGAAGTAGTGGTTGGAACATGGACCACATCAGGAATTGGCCAAGGATATAGACGGATTAGTCAGATATAGAGGCCGACTATTTGTGCCTAATGTTGCAGAGTATCCCGGACTTCGAAGTACTATTCTTCACAAAGCTCACACGTCGAGATGCTCAGTACACCCAGGTGGAGTGAAGATGTATCATGATGTCCGACGAACCTATTGGTGGCAAGGAATGAAGAAAGAAGTATACGATACAGTGGATAGACGTTTGGTATGCCAGCAAGTGAAAGCCGAGCATGTACATCCAGGTGGAATGCTACAACCGTTGGAAACCCTAGAGTGGAAGTGGGAGAGTATAGCTTACGACTTTGTAGTTGGTTTACCTAAGACCCACCAACAGAAGGATGTGATATGGGTCATAGTAGATCGACTTACAAAGAGCGTACACTTCATACCGATCAGGATGGATTACCCACTGACCACATTGGCTACGCTGTACAGAGATCAGATAGTCAGGTTACATGGCGTACCATGGGAGATCATATCAGATAGGGATCCGAGGTTCACATCGCAATTTTGGAAGGCCTTTCAGGCAGCTATGGGCACAGAATCGAGATTCAGCACAGCTTTCCATCCTCAAATAGACGGACAGACAGAAAGAACCATACGGACCCTGGAAGACTTGCTTCGCGCATGTATCCTGGATTTCGGAGGGAGTTGGGAAGAACACCTACCTCTGGTCGAATTCTCCTACAACAACAGCTACCAGGCCACGATTGGAATGGCACCGTTCGAAGCACTGTACAACAGACCATGCAGATCCCCAGTGTGTGGGTTGCAGGGCAGCGAACCAGTAGTAGTTGGGCCAGAAATGATCCAGCAGACACAAGAGGTGGTAATGAGGATTAGAAGAAGAATGAGGTCAGCTCAAGATAGACAAAAGAGTTACGCAGATCAGCGCAGACACGAGGTTCATTTCGTGTTAGGAGACCATGTTCTCCTGAAGGTCTCTCCGACTAAGGGAAACACGAGATTTGGGACGTGAGGGAAACTCAGTCCGCACTATATTGGACCCTTTGACGTGATGGAGCGCATTGGACCAGTGGCATATAGGCTAGCATTGCCTCCTCACCTATCAGCTGTGCATGACGTCTTCCACGTGTCAATGTTGAAGAAGTATCACCTGACAACTCTCATGTTGTCAGCTTAAAAGAGGTAGAGCTGCAACCGGACCTGACTTACCCAGAAGATGCAGTCCAAATCGTGGACCGAGGAGTGAAGATTCTTCGAAGAAAAGAAGTTCCCCTAGTGTGAGTGCAATGGACCTGACGAGGAGTTGAGGAAGCTACGTGGGAACAAGAAGATGAGATGAGGAAGTGATACCCAGAGTTGTTCGAGCAACCAGCTTCACAACCAAGTACTACACAAACACTTAGATTTAGATGAGGAACATGGTTGAAACTTCCTTGGTTAAAATTTCGAGGACGAAATTTTTCTAAGGAGGGAAGGTTGTAAAACCCGTGACTCGAGTCAGAGTTTTACGGGAGCGAACCAGTCGGTTCAAGTTGAGTCAACTTCATGGACCACGAGTTGAGTTGAGGCCAGCTATGAGTTAAGAGCGATGAGGGTCATGTATGCTCAAGTATACGATGATAACGTCAAAAAGATGATGAAAAATGGGTTATCAAGTATATGTAGGTATGCAGTATTGATTGTTATTTTATTTGGTCGTAGAATATTTTTAGAGCCGAATGACGAAATAGGAAGCGATATAGGGAGTTTGGGTGGGTTATTAGTTATAGAACATATCATTTAGATGTTGTTGTGTTCGTCTAATTTTACGAGATTTTTCCCATATTTTTCTAGATTTTTTTAGAATTTATTGCGAAGTAGTTATTATTTTGACTCGAGTAGGAATCGAGTCAATACTTATTTATGAGTTTGCCATTGAGGGTATTTTTCTCCCTCCCGACACCTACCCTCCCAAAACCATCGACACCTTGTGCTCGTCGCCGCCGCCGCCACTGTCGATGCCACGCTGCAGCCAATCAGCACCGCCCGGCTCCGCCATGCCGTCGCCATGCCGCCACGACCCACCCCAGCCACCGTCTCGCCACCACGACGCCAGAATCGCCCCACAAGCTGCGACGCCCTCCCTCGTCGATTTGCCGCTGTCTAAGCCGCGCTGCCACCACTGTGACCTCGACGACCAACCCCTCGCCGTCGCCGATGTTTCCCCCATCATCCCGACTGCCATCGAAGCCGGCTGTAGCCCCAAACGGAGCACGCCACTGCCATCGCCGATAGCCATCGCCGCCTCGGCTACCCTTTTTGACACCACCATTGGACCAAGCTCGTCGAACAGGTGCCGATAGACCCCCTAATTGCCCCGTCCCGAAAGATCGCCGGAAAGCTGCCGGAATCCGCCAGAAAACTGCCGACACTCGCCCGAAAACCACCGGAACGGCCGGAAAATTGGATTCGTGGGAAATTCGCTGGATCATCCGCCGAACCCACCCGGTCCAATCTAATCGGACTTCGGACGCCGGAAAACCCTAGCCGTCTCCGATTTTCGACGACACGAGGTATAATTTATTTTACCTTAATTATTTGAAAGTATTGATTATTAGAATTACATGCTAGGATTGGTGAATTGTGTGTTATAATAATATATATAAATGTAGATTTGATTAATGATAAAATATGAAATTTGTTTGATTGACTGGTGTTAAAAATGGAGGCTAAGAAACTAGTTATGGTAACTAGGTAATGATCATGATCCAATGCAAACTAGCCTAAGTAGACTTGCTAGAATTGATATAGGTTGATGTGTGTTGATTGATGCGTGATTGTGTTGATTGTGTGTGCTTGCTATAGGATGTGTGATTCATCATGCGTGCATTAGTTTTTAGCTTGATTGTGTAGGTACGGTGTAGGAGCTCACCGCCTAGGCGCGTGGACCCGTTTGGAGCTTCTACCAGGTCTGTTTAGGACTCGTTCTCTGTTTTTATACTACTCTAATGTGTATTTGATTTATCATGTGCAGGACGAGTTAAGTGGCGTTTTATCGGATCCCACTTAACTCGGGCCATTTAGCCAACGGTTCTTTTTTCGGATTAATTACCCTCGAGGATGAGATCCCTCGAGTTTGTTTTTGCACTTCAGATCCAGCTCACGATGCCTTCAGGCCTAGTGTATAAATCCCAACCCAGGCCTATATATATATAGTTTTCGCGTTTTCGGTGGGAGATGGAATGAGGGTTACTGACGGCCACGCCTTCAGATAGGGCGTGTGCTCGGAAGAGCGGGCTCTGGAGCTGGGGAGAACCCAGTTCATTCTTGAAGGATCCAGACAACTCCACCTTTGAATTCCTCAAACCCAAAGAAGTATGGAGGTTTACGGGTACTGCAATATAGTGCATGTCTAGACTTGTGGTTCAAAGGGTACTAAAGGCGATTGCCTGAGAGTGCTCGACTTTTGTGCTCAAGGCCAGGAGTAATATGGAAGGTGTAGAGGGCGAAAAGGAATGAGATTTCTTGTGAGAAGCGATAGAGAAATGGCTAACGTATGAGAATGAGAAAAAAGGGGGACACTGTCGACTCCAGGGCGACGACATGATAGTGACGGCTCCCATATGTGCCCTGATGAGAGTTCTTGTGGAAGTATATGGTTTTCATTCAACGGGAGAGTTTGCTCTCCTGTGCCAGATTGATATTAGTTATTTTCCGGGCCGGTAACACTCGTTAGTGATGGTTTTTCTATATATATGTAGGTGAGGAATGTGAGCAATGAAAGCTGTCGGGACTGCGGAGGAGCAGCACAGAACCGCACACACATGTACATGCCGCGTGTAATGTATAATGATGGTTGTTTAATGCTGTGTGAATGATTATTAGAATGTTTTTGTCTTGATGAATTGCCTGTTATGAAATGAACGGATAGATGTGAAAGAGCAGGGAGCCTTGGAGTTCAGACTCGGCTCAGGTGAAAACGAATGAGATAGTGATTGAATGCCATGGTAGATTGTTATGTTTTATCGTATTTTGATAAAATATTTATATACCCTTGTTGTGGACAGGTTGGCCCCTATTGCACTTTTAGGGGAAACTTTGTCCATTTTTCCGTAGTAGTATATATTTTCTTTTGGTTTCTCATTTATTGTTTTGTCTTGTCTTTGCTTGCACGTCATGGCATGCATGTAGGACTCTGTTAGAATCCAATTATTCCCATTCATGCATTTCATATTTGCATATCCATCTTGAGACGCCGAGGGTATATCCGGGTCGGCTTAACCGAATCTAGTAGATTAGCGAACGGTTCGGTCACCGGTGACATTTTCGGGTCGGTTCACGGTTGAGCCAAAACGGGGTGTTACAAGGGCGATTCCGACATCGCAGCAGCAAGACGGTGGCTAGGGTTGGTCTAGGCGGCATGACAACGGCACGGCAAGGCAGGGTGGCGTCAATCGGCGGCAGTGTAGCATCGGGGGCGGCAACAACCACAGGGTGGCGGTGACGGGGTTTGGGTAAGGGAGTGTCGGGAGGGAGAAGAAATACTCCATGGCAAACTCGTAAACAAGTATTGACTCGATTCCTACTCGAGTCAAATTAATAACTAGTTCGTAATAAATCCTAAGAAAAATCTAGAAAAATATGAAAATATCCCATAAAATAAAACAAACACCACAACATCTATATGACATGCTCTATAACTAATAACTCACTCGAATATGATCTAACGGGTCCTAATGCGTTATTTGGCCTAAACTATTTCTACGATCAAATACATAAAAAGAAAAATACTGCATACATTCATATATTATGATAACTCATTTCTCACCATGTTTTTGACATTATCATCATATATTTAGGTACACTTGACCCTCATCGCTTATAACTCACAGCTGGCCTTGACTGAGCTTGCGGTTCATGAAACTAACTCGACTTGAACCAACTGGTTCCCTGTAGTAAAACTCTAACTTGAGTCACGGGTTTTGCATTGAATGATACACAACACAATTATACTAAACTAAAAAAGAATTGTTAGCAGTAGTGCATGTTGTTGATAAGGTTAGATCATATTTGCTAACTTCAAAAGTTATTGTATATACTGATCATACTGCTCTAAAATACTTTTTGTCGAAGAAGGATTCCAAACCTAGGCTAATCCATTGGGTTCTTTTATTTGATGCCGACATTAAGGATAGATAAAGAAGCGAGAATGTTGTAGCGGATCACATTTCTTGGTTGAGCAAAACACACAACGTTCAGGGATGATCCACCTATGAATGAGGTTTTCCCTGTTGAAAATGTATTGGCCATTGAAAATGGTGTTTTTCCATAGTTTGCTGATTTAGAGAATTACTTGGTGAGTAGGAAGATGCCACCAGACTTAAACTTTCAACAAAAGAAATGATTTCTTCATTAGGCTAAGTCATATTTTTGGGATGGCCCTCTTCTCTTCAAGCAATGTGCTGATGGGACGATAAAAAGATGTGTACCAGAAAACATCATTGTCACTCAACAGATTATGGCAGGCACTTTGGAAGTACTAGGGCAGTGATGAAAGTTCTCCAATCGAGGTTATTTTGGCCTACACTATTTAAAGATGCAAGACATTTTATTGAGAGATGTGATCGTTGTCAAAGGGTTAGAAATCTGTCAATGAAAAATGAAATGCCACTCAACTCTATTCTTGAAGTAGAATTATTTGATGTATGGGGTATAGATTTTATCGGTCATTTTACTCCATCAAACTCTAACACTTATATTCTTTTAGCTGTCGATTGTGTTTCTAAATGGGTTATAGCAGTAGCTTTACCTTCGAATATGCCAAGGTGCTGGTTAAGTTTTTAAAGAAGAATATCTTTACCAAATTTGGTTCACCTCAGGCAATCATTAGTGATGGAGGATCTCACTTTTGGAATAGGCAATTTGAAGCTTTATTGGCTAAGAGTGGTGTGAAAAATAAGGTTGCCACCGCTTACCATCCAGTAACTAACTTCCAGGTTGAAGTATCCAATCGAGAGATTCTTAAAATTCTAGAGAAGGTAGTAAAAGGTAATAAAAAGGATTGGCCTATTCAATTAGATGATGCTCTATGGGTCTAGAACAGTTTTCAAGACACCAATTGGCATGTCCATTTATCGATTAGTGTATGGAGAGGCTTGTCATCTTCCCCTAGAATTGGAGCATAAATTTTTTGGGCCATTAAAGAATTGAATTTTGACTTGGAAATGTGGAAAAGTGAGACTACAACAACTTATTGAATTAGAAGAAATTAGGAGAACTTCATATGAGAATGCCAAGATCTATAAGGAAAAATCCAAAGCACGACATGATCAAAGAATTGGTTCTAAATCATTTTCTCCTCGACAAAAGGTATTGTTATATAACTCAAGGTTTAAAATTTTCAAACAAAAATTGAAATTATGATGGTCTGCTCCTTACATAATGCAAACAGTTTTTCCACATTGTACAATTGAAATTAAGACTGAACAAGGGGATCAATCATTTTATGTCAATAGATGTACACTGAAACAGTACTATGAAGGGGAACAACTTTGGAAGTCCTCCATCACATTAAATAAAGAATGAGAACCAAGTGTCTGGCTATAGTCGTTAAACTAAGCGCTTCTTAGGAGGCAACCCAAGAATGGGTGAAGGGCAAATTTAGTTGTTCATAATAAATTTATTTTTATTTTTAGTTTTGTTCAACATTGAGGACAATTCTTAGTTTAAGTGTGGGGGGATGCCTTAATTTTGTGCATATTTTTCATGATCGACTCATGTTTAGATTTAGATATGTTGTAATGACCCAGCCCAAAGTGCAACGTAATGGGCTAAGTCATTTCTTTAAAATGGGTACCCCAGAAGTTAAAGATCTATAGTCCATTCCCACTTATAAATAGGATCTTCTCCCAGTAGGTATTAGATGTGAGGCTAAGTTGAGGGATCTCACAATCCACCCACCTTAGGAAATTTCATCCCCGAAATGCCTATATTTGGCCCGTTGCTAGCCCCAGCCCACGACCTTTCTGGCCCGTGACCGGCAGCCTAGCCAACGTTTCTAGTCCAGCCCACCATCTAACACGGAACCAGGTTGGCTCTGATACCATTTGTAACGACCCAGCCCAAAGTGCAACGTAATGGGCCAAGTCATTTCTTTAAAATGGGTACCCCGAAAGTTAAAGATCTATAGTCCATTCCCACTTATAAACATGATTTTCTTCCAGTACGTATTAGATGTGGGACTAAGTTGAGGGATCTCACAATCCACCCACCTTAGGGAATTTCGTCCCCGAAATGCCTATTCTTGGCCCGTTGCTAGCCCTAGCCCATGACCTTTCTGGCCCGTGACCGGCAGCCTAGCCAACATTTCTAATCCAGCCCACCATCTAACACGGAACCAGGTCGGCTCTGATACCATTTGTAACGACCCAGCCCAAACTGCAACGTAATAGGCTAAGTCATTTTTTAAAATGGGTACTCCGGAAGTTAAAGATCTATAATCCATTCCCACTTATAAACAAGATTTTCTCCCAGTAGGTATTAGATGTGGGACTAAGTTGAGGGATCTCACAATCCACCCACCTTAGGAAATTTCGTCCCTGAAATGCCTATATTTGGTCCGTTGCTAGCTGCAGCCCACGACCTTTCTGGCCCGTGACTGGCAGCCTAGCCAACGTTTCTAGTCCAGCCCACCATCTAACACGGAACCAGGTCGGCTCTGATACCATTTGTAACGACCTAGCCCAAAGTGCAACGTAATGGGCCAAGTCATTTCTTTAAAATGGGTACTCCGAAAGTTAAAGATCTATAGTCCATTCCCACTTATAAACAGGATTTTCTTCCAGTAGGTATTAGATGTGGGACTAAGTTAAGGGATCTCACATATGTATAATATATATATATATAGTGTAGTTTAGTGTAAAAAATTTATTATGCAACAGTATATTAGTCTCTTAGTTCAATGATAGATACATGTGAATTAGTTTTACCTTTTTTGGGAAAACTTGATCAATTGATATGAGGGATGAGCTAAGTAAATGATTGCATTCGAGAGTTGGTTCTCTATCTTATATTATTTTCACAATCCTTTGGTTTAGATGATTTCAATGAATGTTTTGCAATAGGAAAAATACTTTAATCATAAGAATTTGCATGATAGCTCTGGTTGTTTTAGGTTTGTCCTGGCAATTTTTTTCTTCATTAAAAAAATTTAAAAAGACATAAAAAATAAAAATAAAAATAAAAATTTGGGCAATGTCTACTTTGCTAAGTAACCGGGCCTTTGTAACTCAGTAATTATTGGGGTTTGCATGAACAGGTGAAGCTAGTTATCTCTGTTTGCAAATTGGCACTTGGCGGAGTAACTGGGCCTTCGTAACTAAGTAATTATGGGGGTTCGCATCAAAAAGTAAAGCTGGCTACTTTTATAAAAAACAAAAAATAAATTCTTACATTAGTGGAGATGAGGGTGTATGACTAACATATTTAAACTTGAGCCTGAGTGTTTTTTTCTTGTTGTAGATGAGAAGGCTAAGCAAAAGGATTATCTTACACACACACAACCTTCTTTTGGGTGTGATTGACGAAAGGGAATTTTTGATTTCATTGACATCTTGTTGCCTTTGGATAGTTTGATTAAGAATCATATGAGAACATAATGGGGACTAAGTATTTTTGTGTGGTAAAAAAAATTTTGATAGTTTACTTTATGTTTTTAGATAATTAATATTTTATGAGATACGCTTAATTTTGGAGTTTAATGAAAAAAAAATTAAAAACAAAGAAGATTAGGAATTGTTGGTCATCGCATTGGGCCCCGCCCATTGATGGCTACAATTTATAGTGGTTGATAATGCTCGACGAGGATGGATGAACATAGCTTTGGCTGCATTTGAGTAAGTCTAGGAGTTGGAAACGTGAATGGACATCATAATCAATTAGACTACATCGAGTTGTGGAATCCTTCCTCGAATTCTTGTATCTCCTAAGTATTTCATTTTCTATAAAATGGGGTGGTCATTTGTTGTTTGGAGAGGGGGAGGGGGTGGGGTGCTCTTGGCTTAGAAGCAGTTCTAGTTTTTGTAATTCTTTTCTTTTCATAATGAGAAGAAGTTTCGTCTTTATAATGTTTTCTATTTTTATTATGGAGTAACCCTTTATTTCCTTCTAGAGAAAAATGGAACTTAACATGATTTAATTAAATTCATTTCAACCTCTTACTCTTTTATTCAATTTGATTACTTGAATTATCATGTTCTTAATGCTAAGAGTAGACTGATCATCTATTACTTAGATGATGAGGTTTAATTAGATTTGAGGAGAAATCACTTAGATTAGTCATTAATAATTCATCATATGACGAGTCTTTTGACTTGTTTGTTGTTGTGGGGAAGAGATACACAACACCTTATGCGATTATAAAGCTAATCTTAATGCGTTATTTTGTTGATTAATCAATTATCACCAGGAGGTAGAAATTGAGGCAAATAATAGATGCATGAAGGAGCGGGAGCTGCTAGGTCATATAATTTTCTTAGATCGAAAAATCGAGAGAATAAAAGATCAGAGTAAAATGTGATGAATGTTAAATTCATGTTTAGGAAAATTCGACTCTACAACAAGTTTTATCATTAGAACTTTTTCTTTCATTTAAAGTTATTACTTAGATTTAGTTCAGTCGATTGTTTTTGTTTTGCTCTTAATGTAATTTTTTAAAATTAATTTAAGGAAATTCATTTCTTTGTGGGACGATACTCAAACTCATCCTTATATTACTTGTTTCGACCATGCATACTTGCATGTTATTTAGTTATTCAAAAAGAACACCCAACAAAAGGATGCAATACGGGTCATAGTAGACCAACTCACAAAGAGACCATGTTGATCCCTGGTATGTTGGGTACCGGGCAGCAAGCGAATAGTAGTTGGGCTAAAGATGATCCAACAAACACAGAAAGTGGTGATGCGAATCAAGAGGAGAATGAGAGAAGCTTAGGACAGGCGGAAAAGTTATGTTGATCAACGCTGACGTGAGGTGCATTTCGCATTAGGATATCACAATCTCCTGAAGGTCTCTCCAAGTAAGGAAAACATGAGATTTGGGATGCAAGGGAAACTCAGTCCGTGATATATTTGACCATTTAACGTGATTGAGCGCGTTGGACCAATGGCGTACAAGCTAGCATTGCTGCCTCACTTATCAGTTGTGCACGATGTCTTCCATGTGTTGATGCTAAAGAAGTACCATCCAGACAAGTCTCATGTTGTTAGCTTCAGAGAAATAGAGCTGCAACCAGACCTGACTATTCGGCAGATACAGTTCGAATTGCGGATCGTAGAGTGAAGATTCTCCAAAGGAAAGAAATCCCCCTAGTATGAGTGCAATAGACCCGAAGAGGAGTTGGAGAATCTACATGGGAAAGCAAAGATGTGATGAAGAAGCGATACCCGGAAATATTCGAGCAACCAGCTTCACAACCAGGTACCTTACTGGAGATTATTTTTCTTCAAATTATGGATGAGCATGAAACTTCCTTAGTTAAAATTTCGAGGACAAAATTTTTCTAAGGGGGAAGTTGTAAAACTTGTGACTCGAGTCAAAGTTTTACATTACCGTACCAGTCGAATCAACTGTTGGTTCGAGTCGAGTTAGTTTTTTGAACCACATGCTGAGTCAAGGCCAGCCGTTAGTTATGAGTGATGAGGGTCAGGTGTACCTAAGTATATGATGATAATGTCAGAAAGATGGTGAGAAATGAGTTATTAGAATATTTGAAACTATGCAGTATATCTTTTTTAAGTATTTGATCGTAGAAATATTTTTAAGTCGGATAACACATTAGGACGCATTATAGGGTAGTTTGGGTGGGCTATTAGTTATAGAACATGTCATTGTGGTTTTATGCTGTGTAATATATTTTATTGGATTATCCCCTATTTTCTGGAATTTGTAGGATTTATTACGAGTTAGTTATTATTTTGACTCGATTCAGCATCGAATCAAGTTTTTTTACGAGTTTGCCACCGAACACTCGACACCATCTTCTCCCATAAGACCTTGACACTTCTCTTCTTCACCCACAAGACCCTTGCTGTTGCCCCTGGCTTGGTAGTCACCGCCGATGCCACCCCGCCGTCAATCAACGCCGGCAAGCATCATCACGCCGTCGCTGTGCCAACCTGAGCAGCCCCAGCCATCGTCAGGCCTCCATGATGTCAGATCACCAAGGCCTAGCACCATGCTTGTGTCGCCTATCCTGTAGCCAGTGAGCGTCACTGCCACCATTCAGTGATCACCTTGACGCTTTCAACCATACTGCGACCTTCCCTGATCGGGGAAGAGCCCAACACCTCCCACAACAGCTAGATCTCCACACCCCACCACCGATAGCCCTGTTTACACTTTTTCCAATGAGCCACTGCCTCTGCTGACCTCATTGGCATCGTAGACATGTCGGGCATGCCAAGCCGGTGCCAACGATACCCCATACCAATACTATCCTTCTAGTAGCTGCCGCCGACAACTGGAAAGCCGCCAGAAAACTATCGATACCTGCCGAAAAACAGCCAAAACCAGCCGGAAAATTGGATTCACTGGAATTCACCTGATCTTCCACCGAACTCATCCAATCAAACTTGTTCAAACATTGGACACAACTGAGAGCTGAATTCGAGCTCCGAGACACATGACGAAACCCTAGCTGTAGCCGATTGCCGACGATGAGCAAGGTATAGTTTATTTTAATTTAATTATTTAAAAGTAATGATTATTAGCAAAGCATGCTAGGATGCTATGATTGAGTGATTGATGTGTTAGATATTTTTATGTTAATAAAAATATGAAGATGTGTGGCTGTGTGATATTAAAACGAATGCTAAGGAATTAATTAGTTAGGCTAAATAAGTACTGTAATCTAATGCAACATAGAGTAGGAAAATTTATACTGATTATTATTGATGTCTGTTGATTGATGCATGGTTGATGTGAGTATGATATAAGATGTGTGAATGCATCATGAGCGGGCGTTAGTATTTAGTCTTGATGTGTAGGTACTGAGTAGGAGCTTACCGCTTAGGCCCGTGGATACGCTTGAATCTTCTACCAGGTCCATTAGGACTCGCTTCTATTTTTATCTCTATACTCCATCGTGTATTGTTTTGACAGGCAAGCGGATGTGTTGAGTGGTGGATTTATTGTATCCCACTCAATGCGTGCCATTTAGTCGCATGTTATTTCCGGATTAATAACCCTCGAGGATGAAATCCCTCGAGTTAGCTTTCGAACCTCGGATCCAGCTCACGATGCATTCAGCCTTATTATATAAATCCCTACCCATACCTATATACATTTAGTTTTCGCATTTTTAGTGAGGGATGGAATGAGGGAAATTCGACAACCATGCTATGCCAATGGGCACATGCCGGTCGAAGCCAGAAATACCGACAACTGTGCTAAGCGAGCGGATATGTGCCAGTTGATAGCAGGCTCTGGAATGGTGTGCGGGCCGTTCCATTCCCGAGGGATCCTAATAACTCCACCTTGGTGTTCCTCACACCTTGAGAAGTATGGAGGTTTATAGGTACTGCTATGCAGTGCATGTGTAGACTTGTGGTTCCAAAGTGTAATGAAGGCGCATGCCTGAGAGTACTCGGCCTCTGTACTCAGGGCCAGGAGTAATATGAAGGATGTAGAAGGCAGAAGAGAAAAGAATGAATTTGTCACGCAAGGGATAGATGAAAATGCCAAGTCATGAGAACGACATAGAAAGGGGATGCTGTCGAGCCGAGGCCGACAGCTCCTAATTAGTGCCCTTATGACAGTTCTAGTGGAAGTTATGAATGTTTTACTTTAACAGGAGGGTCAGCCCTCCTATGTTAGTTTGTCACTAGTTATTTATGTTGGTGAGAATCTCGAGGACTGAGCATTGTCAAAACTGCGGATTAGCAAAGCCGTTGCACACAAGTACCTGCCGAACGTAATGGATGGTAATGATGATTTCTAAGCTGCGTGGATAATGAGTTTGTTTATGATTAGTTTGTGAAATGCTATGAACATTTTGCCTGTGAAACGAAAGTAGAACGAAAGTGAACAGGGAACCTTGTAGTTTTGACTCGGCTCGAATGAGGGAAAAAGTGAAAAAGACTATAATGGAAATGATAATGTCATGTTTTGGAATTATACCGAAATGAATATTTATTCTTGTCGTGGACAAGTTGGCCCCCTATTGTACTTTAGGGGAGACTTTTTCTGTTTTGTTTTTAAAATATTATTTATTTTTGAACTTGTTTTCACAGTCGTTCTGTTTGTTCATGATCACATATCATGGCATGCATGTAGGGCCACATTAGAATCCAAGCATCTAGCGAAAAGTACTTTTTGTCAAACTTTGCCTTGAATTCATCCCATGTGACATCTTGTGGCTGCTTGTGGGCAAAGGTGGAGTTCATGACTAAATCCCACCATATCCCGGCTTCATCGTAAAACACTCCCGTGATGATCTATACACGGTGTTCCTTGGGGCATGCCATTTTGCCCAATACTCCAATTGCTAATGAGATCCATAGGAAAGCTTCCTCTCCATTTGGCTTTCATAGGAATGGGCATCCTCCATTCATCACTAACAGTTCATACTGCCATAATCTGAGATTTCTTGCATCTACTAGCTATCAAATCCTTCTCCGAGTTCAAACTGATGAATCGTTAGCACTATCCCTACTGGAGCACCGCCAAATCCTGCAATGCCATTACCATTTGTTGTCTGTCTATTGGCTGTTCCAAGAGGTCCACTACCATTTGTAGCCATCCTAGTCTACAACAGAGCAATCAGATGAGTTGTTGTAGGACTGGTCTGTTGATGCAGCGGTGAAGGAGGAGGCGGCGGCAGAGGGCCCATGGGGAAAGCAATCTTCCCTCACCCCTCGTCATCCACCACTAGCCTCTTCTATGCTGTGGCTATGGAGAGGGCTATTTGCTAAAGCTCTCTACTAAATTCCTCCTAGTTTTGTTGTATCTGTGTCTGAGCCTCTACTAATTGGGCAATAGCTCTATCTCTTTGGGCCTGATGGCTGCACACTCTGTGGCAGTTGTCACTACGTCTGCTTTCACTATGGTGGCTGACCGAGGCTGGCACACTTGGATTTTCTAACAGCGGTGGGGGCCTCGGTTGCCTAGATGCCATTTCACGGTGGGCATGGATTGGGCTGGCACATCTGGGTGGTGAAGGTGATGGTGCTCAATTCTGAGTCCTGCAGGTCGTACTACCATGGCTATCAACTTTCATTGATCAAAATCCTTGATACATTGTCATGCACCTGCTAGTGATGAATCTGTAAAATAAGACAATAAAAGAGAAATATACATGTCAGCTTGACTTTGTGCATTCTTGCACACACATGATTGTATTGGCATCTTCAATCTTAATTGACTAAGAGTCACTCTGATACCAAGCCTGTAACACCCCAAATCTGGTTTTGCTAATAACCGGACAGGAAATGTTACGGGGAACCAAACCGATCCTCAATTTTATTAATGTAGTAAACCCAAAGTTAACCAGAAGGGACCTACTCTAAGCGTCATGAGATGAAAAAGCATGCCATTATGAATGTATGAAATACACAACCTAGTAGGATGCTACGTGAATGATATGATGACCAAAGGAATCACATCAAAAATAAAATCACACTGCAATCGATTTAAATATTATAAAAATCCTATAAATAGACGGATAGGGCTTCCCTAAAAGTGCAATAAGGAAACCACCCTATCCATCATCATATCACATCTCGAACAGGGTCTTGACCCATCTACTACTCATATTCCCATGGCTAGAAGTTACTAACTTAAAAATTACCAACTTCATTCATAAAACATGTTAACCGTGCATTAAACATCATCAAAATATTTCATAATAAGTTTTACATATTCACTAGCATCACAATTAGGCGTCCTATCACCAAGCATGTGTGTGTGCAAAGATGTCACTGCTCAATTGTCAAGTTTGGCATATCCTATTGTCCCTGATGCTCACCTACATATATAATAGAAAACCATCAGCAATAGCTGTCACTGGTCGAGAAAATAACTTATATGAAACTGTCCATGACAACTAACTCTCATTAAAAGAAAAACATGCATTTACTTCAGCAAAACACTCATGAGGGTAACTACTTAGGAGCTATCGAGCCATAGTCTAGACGACATCCCAAACTAACTGCACTAATGCCTCTCTTGGCATTTTCTCATTTTCTTCTGGTCCCTTGGGACTACAAATATATCCTAAACCCTCTATGATCCTCCGTATTTCTCCTGGCCTCGAGCACAAAGGTCACGTACTCTCAGGCAGTCACCTTTAGTACCCTTTGAACCACATGTCCGGGTGTGTACTATACTAAACAATACCCATAAAAGCCATGTTTGTCTGGGTGTGAGGAACTCAAAATGTGGATTGTCAGGATCCCTCGGGAATGGAATAGCCTTCTCAATAATCCAGAGCCTACTATGGCTGGCAGGTGCACCCGCTCATGGTACGTGCGGGTCAGTTTCACCATCTCTCATCTCACTGAAAACTCGATAAAAAATCTTATATAATCTTCGGAAGTGATTTAATAATTTAGGCCCGAAGGCAACTTGCGGTGGATCTTGTTTTCAAAATAAGACTCGAGGGATCTCATCCTTGAGGGTTATTAATTCTAGAAACTGGTTCGCTAAAATGACCCATGTTAAGTCAGGTCCGATAAATCACCACTTAACATGTCGTGCATATATAATCCAAAGCAACAATAGAATAGACCGACAATGAAGAATACGAGTCCTATACAAACTTGGTAGATGCTCCCAATAGGGTATCGTGCCTATATGACGAGCTCCTACAATGGAAATAAGAAAAGGGATTAGAATATAAAAGTAGACCTGAGGCACAAGAAAGTGGAATGAGATTATGCCGAGGCATCAGCAGCAGCCGATAAATTCACTTAAAGATGATTGCAGTTGAGTAGATGCCCTTCAGAGATTTCACGATGTTTTCTTTCATATGAGAGTTTGCTCTCATTCTCAAATTTTGAACCATGAACACTCATTACTGACATGTTTCTATAATATATGTATGTGATGATCAAGAATAGGATGAGCCAGTCAAGACAGGGGGCCAATGACGTCTCCTACACACAAACATGTAGGACGATCGAATGCTAATGTTTTGTTCATGTTGTCATTATATTATGAATGATGTGATATAAGGTATGACAATTGAATTCATATGATATGAAAAGTGGTTAGAATGCATAGATGGGTCAAAACCCAAGATTTGGAAATTTTGTTCAAATATCAATGCGTGATATATTTATATATGTTGATTTGATAAGGTAGACCTTAATTGCACTATAAAGAGAAATTTTGTTCGTTCTACTTTCGAAATTTTTTTATCGATTTTATCGTATTTGTTTTGTTTGGTAAACTAGTTGTCATGTTATTCATGAAGTAGCATGTTAGTGTTTTGTGCATTCATCCATGCATAATGATAAACATCTTCCATCTCAAAATGCTGAGAGTAGATCTACAGGGTTGGGTTCGTGTTAGCCTACCTAACCAGGACGAGAGACATTCTGGTTCGCTTCCTCACTGTGAACCAGATTTGGGGTGTCAAAATTTTGGTATGAGAGCAAACTCTCAGTTGATTCAATTAGAAGATATTTTTACAGGTGATGTGTGTGTAAAGATTGCTCCAAGTCCAGCTGGCAGGTATATATATTTCTGTCCTTGTTGTCTTTCATTTACAGATTTCTCACCAATAGGTAGTATGATAGTATTTTCAGGATTGGATCAGTGAGTTGGAGTAATCATGCGAGAATGGAACAGGGGACACAATAGAGGCATAGGATAGATGCCCCAGCAAGAATGAGAGTTATGGTTGGACAAGTTTAAGAGAACAGATGCCCAACATGTCAAAACTGTGGTTGCCGTCAAAGAGAAATATGCAAAGTGGGAATAGATGCATACTTCAGATGTGGTCAACCAGGACATTGAGAGTGAAGCCTTCATAATTTAAAATTTTGTGGATGAAAGTTTTATAAGGAGGGAAGATTGTCAAACCCATGATTCAAGTCAGGGTTTTATAATATGAACCAGACGGTTCGACCATTATTTTCAGTCGAGTTAAGTTTTAATTATGACACGACCATTCATTTTTCTCACCAACCATTCATTTTTCTCACATGACTATTCATTTTTCTCTCCCTGACAATTATATATTCCACACTTCTAACACTGTCACCATTCATCCTTCTCACTCAACTTCCTTCTTATTTTCTTCCTTCTCTTTTTCCTCATGATCCTCACTCAACCCGGCCACAACCTTGTCGCCATCACCACATGACTGATGATTTGGTATGGAGTAGCAGCTCACCGTTTAGGTGCTGAGATATGCTCAGAATTTCTACCATGTCCATTTAGAACTTGCCCTAATTTATTGCTCTATTCTATCATGATTTAATTTTTTTATAGATTGTAAGACGAGTTGAGTGGTGTTTTATTGGATCCCACTTAGTCGGGGTCATTTAATCGATTGATCTTTTGGATTAATAACCCTCGAGGATGAGATCCCTCGAGTATGTTTCCCAAAACAAGATCCACAACAAGTTGCCTTCGGGCCCATTATATAAATCCCTACCAAGACCTATATATATATGTAGTTTCGCGATTTTTCGACAACCGTGCCACACGAGTGGGCATGGAAATAAGAAAAGGGCTTAGGATAGAAAAGTAGTCCCGAGGAACCAAAAAGTTAAATGAGAACACGTCGTGGAATCAGCAACTACAGATAAGTTTAGTTAAAGATGATTTTAGTTCAATAGATGCCCTTAAGAAATTTTACACTGTTTTCTTTTGTTTGAGAGTTTGCTCTCATACTCAGTTTGATATTAGTTATATTTTACCAATAACACTCGTTACTGACGTGTTTTTATAATATATGTAGGTGATGATCAGGAGTAGGATGAGCCAACCAGGACGGAGGAGGAGTGATGTCTCTTCCACATACACATGTCAGACGATAGAATGTTAATGTTTTGTTTATGTTGACATTATATTAAGAATGATGTGATGTAAGGTATGACAACTGAATTCATATGATGTAAAAAGTAATTAGAATGCACAGGTGAAGACCCATGGTTTAGAATGAATTGTGCAGTAGATTAGAATTTTGTGCGAATATCAATGCATGATAATTTATATATATTTATACATGTTAATTTGACAGGGTAGACCTTAATTGCACTTTTAAGGGAAATTTTTTTCTGTTTTATTTTCAGAAAATTTTTATCGATTTTATCGTACTTATTTTGTTTGGTAAACTAGTTGTAATGTCATTCATGTAGTAGCATGTTAGGGTTCCGTTCATTCATCCTTGCATAGCGATAAACATCTTCCATCTCGAGACGCCGAGAGTAGATCGGCAGGGTTAGGTTCGAGTTAGTTGACCTAACCAAGACTAGTGGCATCCCATTCGGTTCCTTAGTGTGAATCGGATTTGGGGTGCTATAGCTAACTGAATGATGCATCAAACTCTTCATGACATCACGCTCACTACGCAATCATCATCCATCAAGTTATCATCAATAGAATGTCCTTAGATCTCTCTATTGACACTAATTTTATTACATTTTTCTATGTTATATTGTAGTCAATTAGCATACTCAAATTTAATTTACTTATTTAGATCACTAGCATTCATTCACTATCAATCAAATCATGTAGATTATCACTTCATCCAAAATTAGGCATTGATCACAACAATTAATCAATCCTAGCAGATGATGGCGAAGGTTTGGGGGTGAGGAAGAAAAGTGTCGGAGGGGGGGTGGGGGGGTGTGCAGGTTGTTTGCGGAAGAAGATTGTGTTAGGGTGTTCGGTGGCAAACTCGTACATAAAACTTGATGGGAGTCCAACTCGAGTAAAAAATAATAACTAACTCGTAATAAACCATTAAAAAATCCAGAAAATAGAGAAAATTCCATAAAATATAACATACAACATAGCATCACAAGGACATGTTCTATAACTAATAGACCACCCTACTGCCCTATAACGCATCCTAATGCGTTATTTGGCCTAAAAATATTTCTATGATTAAATACATAAAAAAATTATACTCCATACTTTCATTTATTCAGATAACTCATTTCTCACCATCTTTCCGACGTTATCATCATATATTCAGGTACACCTGACCCTCATCACTCATAACTCACAGTTGGCCTTGACTCAGCATGTAGTTCATGAAACCGACTCGACTCGAACCGACAGTTGAACCAACTAGTTTAGTAATGTAAAACGCTAACTTGAGTCATGGGTTTAACAGTTGTTGGCATTGATGGCTGGTGGTGACACATGCAAGCAGTGGTGGGCGACTTTAGGTGGAAAACAAAGAGAAAAGGAGGAAAGGAAGGAAGGAAGAAGGGGTGGAGGTGAGCTAGAGTCGTCGGCAAGTGGTCGCCGAGGTGGTGGTGGTCGGCGGCGAAAAGGGCACTTGCCGGTGGAGCAAGGGGGAAAAGAAAACAGGTCGGGCAGCTTCGAGGAGAAGGCCAGGGGAGAAGAAGAAAAAGAAGAAAAGAAAAGGTCAAGGGCAATCTTGTAATTAAAACTTGATTCGCTGACAACTTAAGTCAATAATAATAATTTAATTTTTAAAAAATATAAATTAATATGATAAAATCCTATAAAATAAAATGTGCCAAAATAAATAAAATAACATGTTCTAAACCTACCGAACCTATAACAGCGTGAGGCTTACGAAACTTCAGAATTGCCTCACGTTGGGCGCTAAGCAAACATACTTAAACAAGTGCTAGTGTGCATGCACGACCAATATTTATATTCATATATACAACGCTTAGGCCCTCACATCCTCCATATGACACCAGTCACAATACTTGGGTGGCAATAGGAACGGTTAAGTTAGTGCCACAAATTTGGAAAATGTGTTGTGTTACACAATACCCTCATACACCACACTACCTCAGGGTTTGAAGGAGTACTAGTACTGTGAGATCCATCAACTTAGTCTCACATCTAATAACTACTGGGACAAGATCCTGTTTAGAAGTGAGAATGGACTATAGATCTTTAATTTAGTTAACCACTTTTGAAGAAAGGACTTAGCCCATTACGTTGCACTTTGGGCCGGGTCATTACAAATGGTATCAGAATAACCTAGTTCAGTGTTAGATGGTGTGGGCTGAGGCTAGCAACGGGCCAAGTATAGGAATTTTGGGGATGAAATTTCCTAAGGTGGGTAGATTGTGAGATCCCTCCACTTAGTCCCACATCTAATACCTATTGGGCTAAGATCTTATTTATAGTGGGAATGAACTATAGATCTTTAACTTGGTTGACCACTTTTAAAAAATGACTTAGGCCCATTACATTTCACTTTGGGCTAGGTCAATACAAGTGTAGTCCATACATATCTCCATACAGCTCACTCTCTTATTCGTGAAATTCGTAAAAATGCACGTAGTTATATATTGGGTTTAGGGAAGAGGTTTGTATCATATATTTCTAGAGTTTTAGTTTGAAAACCTGCAATAGATCTCATCCTCGTAGTTTTATTAAGCATGTGTAAAAAATTCGGCAAAATGGCTCGACATCGGAGGCATCCGATAAAACACCGCCAATGTCATCCTACGTCTAAAACACAATTAAACTTGACACGCAAGGAGTCAAGTTGAGATAAAGCAGAGGGAGAGTCCTATGAATCTGTAGTTCAAGTTCCAAGTGCATCGATACATCTACGACGAGCTCGAACTCCGTAACCTACACTGAAACCCATTGCTATGTAAATAATGATTTCTCTATATGATGCATGCTCGTGGTGTGTGCTCATATCATCAATATATCATGATAAAGAAAATATTGCTAAAAAACTTATGACTAAACACATGGCACACAAATCGAGTCCTAATAATAATAAATAATAAATAAATAAATAAGCAAAGAAATGTACTCATAGATAATTAAATAAACAATAACTACATGAACATAAATAATACTCTAATTATAAAATAATAATATAATTATACTCTATAAATACATGACAAAACACAAGTAAATATCAACAAATACCCGAGTTCGTAAATATATAAAAAAATAATTATTCAATAAATAAATAAATAAGAAAATAGTTAATACTCATTAATCATGAATATTAATAATATCATAGTTGTACAATACATGAATACACAAATAAATACAAATAAATTATTACATACACGCGAAGAAACAAAAAGATAAATAAATAAATAAATACAATTTAGTAAACCTAAATAAAACTAATATTAATGAGTAAATATCTCATTACTAATAATAAATAATAAATAAATAAATAAATTACTAATATTAATTTATGTTGAAAAATATTAATATAAATATCGAATATACAAACATACGACTAAATATGTATAAATAATAACACGAGTAAGAAAATAATTAATAATAAGTTAACTAATAAAATAAAATAAAATAATATAAACATGAACAAAAATAATATCTATCAATAAATACATTATCAATAACAATAATCAGTCACATAGTCATTCATCATAGTCAATAAATATATAAATAACAAAAAATGAATAATCATGAATAAATAAATAAATAAATAATTAATTAATTAGTTAATAAAGAAAATAATCATAATATCTAAATATACTAAATAATGTGAATATGCATCTAAACTAATTTGGGGACTCTTAATTACCGAAATCGGTCGAGAACGGCCTAAAAAGGGTTGAAATCAGATGAACCGAACCAAACCAAACTGATCTAGACCGAGTCCAACGGGCTAAACCAACTCAGTTCGGGTTAACTAGAAAATGGGTTTGGTTGAATGGGTAGACATGAACTAGACTAATGGGCATAGACACGACTCAGATTCGCAAAATCGGGCACCGGCAAGTGGATGCAAACACATCCAAACGGGCCTGATAGGGCAACCAGTGCCCATTGCCAAAAAATGCTAACGGTGTGTTAGTGGTCAAATCAACAAGAGGTGGCTCGCCGGCACTAGAAAACGGCCCAAAAGGGTGGCGGCGGCAGAAACTTTAAAAACACCCTTGTCAGCGGCGGGTGCAGTGGCAGCGGTGGTCGTGAGTCTTATCAATGTTAAGCCAGCCTCAAGGTAGTCATGGGGGTGCTGGTCCGGTGGCTAGGGGCGTGGCGAATACGTGCCTGCGGTGAACGAAGAGGCAACGGCGCTAAGGGTGTAAATTCTGAAATCGTGGAAAATATCTAGGAAAAGAAGGTGGTGAAGCTAGGGCTGATGTGGAGGGCTCAGATCTTGCCACATGGCACAATCTGAACCGTCGATATTTCGTGGCTTAGTGGGGCACACCTATGGGTATATGCAATATACATATAGACTGAAAGCTTGGATCGAGACTATCAAAAGTCAAAATTGACTTGAGTGTCCTAAAAGTGACCTATAGGTGGGAATCAAGCTAAGAAGGCAAAATTGGGCTCAAAGCGTGAACTCAAGCTGAGGCCAAAGGGGCACAATCCGGTGATTTGAAATCTGTATGCTGCATGAAAATGAAATGCCCCAAAAATCTCAAATAGATACTAATTGTTGCACCAACCTAGATTTAGGCCTAAAACCTTTGCTAACCCATAAAAAAAATCATTTATATACTCGTGTATAAACTGATAAATCGTGTTATACTGTATCACGACTGAATCTATCATCTACATGTTCGGCATACTCAGCCATCGTAACATGCTCATATGACCGTCTGGTCCTCATACCTGTATTCTGAAAACTGGTCTTCTAACGCCCCGTTTCAGCTCACCTGTGAACCGACCTGGAAATGTCACCTTCGACCAAACTGTTCGCTAATCTACTGGATTCGGTTAAGTCGACTTGGATCTGCCCTTGGCATCTCAGATGGAGATGTGACATGCAAAACATGGATGTAACAATTGGATTCTAATGCAGTCCTACATGTATGCCATGACATGCAATCAAAAATAGGATAAAACAATAAATAAGAAATCAAAAGAAAATATCTATTTCTTTAGAAAAATGGATAGTTTCCCCCTAAAAAGTGCAATAAGGGTCAACCTGTCCAAAACAAGGATATACAAATTATCTATCAAAATAATATAACACATGACAATCTATCATGACATTTAGTTATCATCACTTTCATTTTCACTGGAGATGAGTCTGATCTTCTTGGCTCCCTGTCCATTCACATTTATCTATTCATTTTATAGACAAATTATCAAGGCATAACACAACATGATTATCATTCACACAGCATCAACACACCATCATTATACATTACACACGCCAGGTACATGTGTGCGCTATTATGTGCTGCTCCTTCCCAGTCCCAACAGCATTCATTCATCGTTATTCTCACCTACAGAAATATAGAAAACTGTCAGTAATGAGTGTTACCGGTCTAGAAAATAACTAATATCAATCTGACACAGGAGAGGTAACCTTCCGGTTGAATAAAAATCTCATATACTTCGTCAAGAACTCTCACAAGGGCAGTAATGGAAGCTGTCGCCCTCGGGCAGCAGCGTCCCCTTTCCGTATCTTTCTTTGTCCATAACATTCTCTTTCCTTGGCCATTTAAACAATTCCTTTGTGTGGGAAAATCATTCTCATTCATCTCAACCCTCTATGTCCTTCTCCATATTACTCCTAGCCTAGAGTACAGGGACTGAGTACTCTCAGACATGCCCCTTTAGTAACCTTTTACACAACAAGTCTAGTTATGCGCTGCACAGCAGTACCCATAAACCTCCACAGTTCTCCAGTTTTGAGGAACACAAAGGTGGAGTTGTCAGGATCCCGCGGGAATGGAGTGGACGCTCCAGTTCCAGAGCCGCTATCGACTGGCACATACCTGAGTGGAGTAGGATACAAAAAATCCACCACTCAACATGTCTGCTTACTTGCAAAAACAAAACACAATGGTGTATAGAGATAAAACAAGAAGCGAGTCCTAACGGACCTAGCCGAAGCTCCAAGCGTGTCCTCATGCCTAGGCGGCAAGCTCCTGCTCCGTCCCTACACATCAAATCTAAAAGATAACACCCGCTAACTAAATGATGCATCATACTCATCACAATCAACACACTCACAATGCAAACAATATCCATCAACTGTCAAACAATCATTCGTGTATAAATAACTCTAACTCATCCTAATTATACCAATTTTATTATATTTTTCAAAGTTACGTTGTAGTTATTTAGCATGCTCAAACTTAATTTACTTAATTAGATCACTAACATTCATTCACTATCAATCAAATCAAGCAAATCATCACTTCATTCACAATCAAGCATTCATCATATCAAGCAATCAATCCTAGTATGTTCCGCTAGTAATAATCAATTTTAAATAATTAATTCAGAGGTAAGTTTACCGTGCCTCATCGGCAATTGGCGACGGCATGGTAGTGGTATGGGGTACCGTTGGCACCGGCTCGACAAGCTCAACCCAATGGTGGTGACGGTGAGGACAGTAGCAGAGGTGATGATCCCCGATGGCAGTGACGAGTTCGGTCGAGGCGGGCAGTCACTTCGATTGGATCATGGCCGATCTCGGCAGCGGTGATAGGTAGGGGGGAAATGTCATTGAGGTCAAGGGGGTGGTCGTCAGCATCACAGGGGCAGCAGTGCGGTCCAAATGGTGGTGAATCGACAGTGCGAGCATCACAATCCGTGGAGCGATTCCAGGGTTGTGGCGGCAAGGCGGTGGCTGGGGTTGGTCAGAGTGGCATGGCGACGGCGCGGCAGGACGGGGCAGCATCGATCGGCAGCAGTGCAGCGTAGAAGATGTCGGCAGTGACAAACCCAAGGTGGCGGCGATGGTGAGGTAGTGTCAGGAGGGAGATGAAAAACTTTGGTGGCAAACTCGTAAATAAGTATTGTCTCAATTCCTACTCGAGTCAAAATAATAACTAGTTCGTAATAAATCATTAAAAAATCCAAAAAATAAGGAAAAATTCCAGTATTTATATTACACACCATAACAATACAATGACATGTTCTATAACTAATAACCCACCAAATTGCTTTATAACGCGTCCTAATGCATTATTCAGCTTAAAATTATTTCTATGATAAAATACATTAAAAAAGAAAAATACTGCATACTTTTATATACTCTAATAACTTATTTCTCACAATCTTTTTGACGTTATCACCATATATTTATGTACACTTGACCCTCATCGCTCATAACTCGTGATTGGCCGCGGCTTAGCACGCGGTTCATAAAATTGACTTGACTCGAACTGACGGTTGAACCGACTGGTTGCTATAGTAAAACTCTTACTCGAGTCATGGGTTTTACAACCTTCCCTCCTAATAAAAATTTCATCCTCAAAATTTTAACTAAGGAAGTTTCAGACTCATCCATAATATGAAGAAGAAATCTCTAGAAAGGTACCTGGTTCTGAAGCTAGTAGCTCGATTATCTCCAAGTATCGCTTCTTCACCTCATCTATCCGTTCCCATGTAGATTCTTCAACTCCTCTTTGATTCCACTGCACTCGCACTAGGGGGACTTCCTTCTTTCAAAGAATCTTCACTCTGTGATCCACAATCCGAACTGCATCATTTAGATACGCCAGGTCTGGTTGCAGCTCTATCTCTCTTAAGCTGACAACATGAGAGTTGTCTACATGGTACTTCTTCAGCATCGATACATGGAAGACATCATGCATAGCTAATAGGTGAGGTGGCAATGCTAGACTGCAGACCACTAGCCCAATGCTCTCAATCACATCAAACTGTCCAATATATTGCAGACTAGAAAGTGCACTTCTGACAACCAAAAACTGCATTTTGAAAACTTCCCGTACAATCTATGCTCTCTCAGTGTCTGGAACATCATCCTCAGATGTTGCTCATGCTCTTCTTTGAACGAAGAATATACCAGCATGTCCTCCACAAAGACGATCACAAACTGGTCCAAGTATGGACTGAAAACACTGCTCATCAAGACCATAAATGCTGCTGAGGCATTGGCCAATCCAAAAGGCATGACCAAAAACTTGTAGTGTCCATATCTTGTCCTAAATGCAGTCTTCGAAATATCTTTTGCTCTAATCTTCAACTGGTAGTATGTTGACCTCAAATCAATCTTTGAGAAGATGATTGCTAAGCTCAAGTGATCAAGCAAGTCATCAATGTGAGGAAGACGGTATCTATACTTAATAGGTTCATGGTTTAGCATCCTGTAATCGAGGCATAAGCACATGCTTCCATTCTTAACAATGGTGCACCCCATGGGGAAACACTCGGTTTGATGAATCCTTGATCAAACAATGTCTGTAACTGTTCCTTGAGTTCCTTTAGCTCAAGAGGTGCCATCCTGTATGGAGCTCTAGAAATTGGTGTTGTTCAGGCATCAGCTTGATAGCAAGGTCTACCTCTCTGTCTAGCGACAATCCAGTAATCTCCTCTAGAAATACGGCAATAAATTCTCTCACCACTAAAATATCCTCAATGTTCGGCTTGTCCCCTAAACCACTCTGTTCAACCAAAACTAATGCTGCCATTATCAGTTCACTCCCTTTGTCACCGTGGCTGCATACATCCTCGCTAGCTGCTATTAAGCTTGGGCAAGTGGTGTTGCTAGTGGTACTGCATGATTCTGTTCCCTTTGATCATGTAAAACCCCGAAAAAAAAACAATTAGGTAATTTTTAGGGTTTTGTAAATCTTATAACGAACTGTAAATAATATTTAATTAAATTAATTTTTAAAAATCAATATCATAAATTATCAATTATAACCTTTAGAGTACCGGTACAATAGTTTTAAATAAGTTTTATTTGTTAAATTTATGGGATTTGGACTTATTCGCATTAATTCAATAGTCAATTTTTTTGACTTTTTGTTATCACACAAATTGATATAATTATGACTGATTGCGTTCTTTTCTATAAAATTTAATGTAGTGACTTCTTGAATTCCATATATATTAATAAAGTTTAATATAGTGACTTCTTAAACTCCATACATATTATTCTATATAAAGGAGAGTTATGTTGATGTTCAATGAAACATCTTCTAGATAGTTTGTTAGCACATTTGACTCACAATGGGAAGGCTTTAGGATTGTGCGTCATAGTTGTTGGTTCCTTATCACAATACGAGGTTTGTATAATTACTTGAAATGTTATATATTCCAATTTGGGAGTCTTCGTCGGCCTAAACCCACATTCAACCACCATGTACCGAGCGCAACCAGGGTCAAAGAATTGGCTTAGTCTGATACGGGTAGCACCGACCCTTAAAATTGTACAATTACTATGTGGGAGTCCCGACATGGGGCAGTGTAACACCCCAAATCCGGTTCATGCTCGTGAACCAAGCAGCATGTTACAGGCCCCGATTAGGTCAGCTAACCCAAACCTAACTCATGCAGATCCAATCTCGGCGTCTTAAGATGAAGATCCAACTCGCGATGCATTAATGAGTGCACAAACCCTAACATGGTACTACATGAATGACATGCAATTTAAGCACACACCAATATATATGCATATATCAACAATTTCATTTACATAATCTAATATATTGTATATTCATTATAGAACTTGGTCCACACTTCTACTACGCACTCTGATCACATCTCACCTCTTGTCATCATGTCATAACATCAAATCATTTCATTTAATCATATCCTTTCATATCTTAGCATTTCACATCATTCACAATATAATAGCATCATAAATAAAGTATTAACCACTCTATCGACTGACATGTGTGCAAGCGACAACAATGCTCCTCCATCCAAGCTGGCTCCTCCAACTCGTGGTTATTACCTACGTATAGTATAAAAACACGTCAGTAACAAGTGTTAC